>PYAF01001159.1:435179-506771 GCA_007407185.1 Glycine tomentella | reverse complement strand
CGGGTCATGTCGTGTAAAAACAAATTGTGCTTAAATTTAGGTTGTATCGTGTCAACCTGTGTAATAAATGGGTCGTGTTCGGGTTGACTTTTACAACACGAATTGTTAATCGTGTCGTGTTCGGGTTGAGTCTATTCGTGTTCGTGTCAGACCCGGGTTGACCCGAACCCGACCCATGAACACGAATTGCAACCCCTACCTATTTCCACCCCTAATTATCATGCATAATAATCCCTGAAATCTCCACATGCTGTTGCTGCTTGACTAGACATCAAATTCAAAATTTTATTAAAATTATATAATTATTAATTATGAGAGAAATTTATTAAATAAGAAGTGAGATTTAATATATATATATATATATATATATTTATAGTAAGTAGGAGGTGTTTTAAGGAGTGCAATCTTAATATTTCTAGTTATAAATATATTGAGTTTAATAATCACACATGCATATTGATTATACTATTAATAAGAAATTATTATTAATTATTGATATAATTTTTAATATAATTATTATTAAAATTAACAAAGTAATCATATATAATAATTTTATAATTGAATAACTGTCTAAAAATATTCATAACGGTAAGTACATAACCTATTTTTCTCAATAATATTCCTTTACTTATAAGATTTGGATTTTGAAGTAACATATCATTTTTCTTATAAATTAAGTAATATATATACACTTTCTACATAAAACCTTTTTACATACGTATCAAATAAAAATTCATCCAATTACATCATACTATTTATTATAATAACATGACAGTAGAGTAAATTCTTATTAATATTTGTGTAAAATTTTACATTGAATATACATAAAAGTTAAATTGAAAAACAATTATCTTTCTTTTTTTATTATAGTGTTATATTTTTTTGTGTGTATAAATCATTGTGATATTTGAATAGATTAAATAAAAAAATTGATTGTAATTCGTTTATATTTATAAGACTAAAATTTAAAATGTCGTTTGTTTTTTATAAGAATTATTTTATAATATATTTTGTATTAATTATTTTTAAACTAAAAATATTCTTAATTAAAAGAAAAGAGAGAATAAATTGACAAATAATTAGAAACAAAAAAATATTAATAATAAATATAATTTTGAAAATATAAGTTTAAGATAAATTAATTTATTATTATCAATTAAATTAATGATAAATTAAGTAATTATATCTTATAAATAAAAATAGAGAGAGTAAAAGAATAAAAATGAAAAAAATAGAATTGTTTTACTAATTGACTTTTGAATAAAAGTTTTCAAACACAGGAAACACGTCCCTATAAATTCAAGTTTAACTAAAATAATTTGAAATCAAATTTATAAAATATAAACACTCAGTAAAATCAAAATCACTTAAAATCAATTTTATACAGTATACTCATTCACCCAAACGTACACAACTTATTAATTGGCTTTGTTTTACATCCTTCAATTTTTGCGGCTTCCCTTTCAACATCTGTACCCCAAATGATTTTCAGTTGTCAACTCCAAAAATAGAACAGCAATTTGACCGCAAAATAGACCCTTTTCATATCACTCCAAAAACAAAACCAGACAAACCGAACCAGAAGTCATTCAATGCAATTCTGAACAATCCAATGAAAATAGTGATACCAACTTACCAACTCCCAGTCTCACGCTAAAATAAGTACAGCCTAGGAGATAGGGGCCGAAAGAGCTATAACCAACACTCTTTTCCCACTCTTTATAAACTATGAAAGAAAACTTATAATACAGAACTTAATTTTTTTAGAAATTGTTAATTAGTGTTTTTAGAGTATTAATTAAGAAATTAAAAAACATGTTTATTTTAAAGATTACAAGAGAATGTAAAATAAATCATAAATAATATAATTTTATGTATTTTAATAAAAAAAATCTCATTTAATTTTTTTAACTAATTTATCATTTTTTTTAAGTCCAATTTCATTCTATCTCAAATATAGGGAAAAAAAACATGTTAAGTTAACTAAGGCCCTCTTCGGGTGATTGTCTACTTTAATTAGTTTTAAAATTTTATAAAATCAAAATTAGTTTTAAAATTGAGTTGTTAATTTTTAACTTTAATTTTTAAAACCTTGTTACAAAATAGAAAAAATAAATTTTCCAAAACTTATTCTATATTATTGATATTTTCTCATCCTCTCAGCTCCACCAACAACTGGCCACCATCAACATGCCTTTATAGTAGCACAATCCCTCTATAACATGCTATGAATTAGATTCAACTATTATCCTTTCTTCATCTAATTTTTCATGTCAGCTTAAGATCCAGACACACATACGAGGGAAAAAGAGAAATGTAAGGGTGAGAGAGACTTGTGTACGAGGGAAAGAGAGAAACGTAAGGGGGAGAGAGACCAGATTTGATGAAGGAGAGAAGGAGAGGCGGCGGGCGAGCGGCGACAACCGGTGTAAGAGGGAGAGCAAAATGAGGGGGAAAGAGACCGTACGAGCGGCCGCCACTCTGCGGGTTGGTGGTGGTGGTGGGTGAGGGACAGAGAGACCAAGAGGAGATGGTGGTGGGTGAGCTTGAAGAGAGATGCCAGAGAGAAGTTAGAGTAATGAAATTAAAATTTATTATTAAAGGAGAAAACTTTAAGAAATAATTTGTGTTTTCATTTTTTTCCTCTATTTTCTTTTAAATATTTCTTTTCATTTCTTTTCTATTTTTTTTTTCACACAATCAAACTTATCCGTAATCAAAATGTGGCAGTAGGTTCAATCAATCAAATATTAAAATATAGTAAATAAAGACAAAAAAAAATATTTCTTAAAAAAAAGACAAAAAATATTGACTAATTATTATGAGTATATTGGATTGAAATTTTAAAAAATTATTTCCACATGAAAAAGTTGTTTAGATTTAAAATACTACATAAGGCTTATTAGATTTTTAAAATTTGTAATTTGAATTTTAATAAATTTATATAATAAGAATTTATAAGATTTTAAAAAAATTATAATTAAACTTACAAATTCCAATTATTATTATATGACTGAATCAAGCTAGATCACAAGTTAAAAAAATGCAAAACCTGTTAGTCAATTTATGTATAAACAAATCTAATTAGATTGGATTAGATTTAACCCCAAATCTTAAAAAAATTCAATCCACATTATTTGAATTACTTTGAATCACAGATTACAAAGACCACAAAGACATCTGAACACTCCTAATTTCATGACTTTCATGATCATTGGCAATTTTTACTTATCATAAATATAACCTTACCTTTGCAAAAGAAGCTAAAAAAAATCAGTTGCATGACAAGATAACCGCTGTAGAATTACCCATCATCTAAAAACTATATGCAAAAATCCTAATATCATAAAATCTAAATTTGAAATTCAATATACAAATTAACAAATTCTGTTTTGTTGATTATATGTTGTATATTATATTATTAACAATTTCCAGAGGATGGTAAAATCATCTCATGAGCCGTTACATATCCGGGACCTTGGAAACAAATAGACATGTCCCCAGCCAGTTTCATACAAATTAATTCTTAATGTATTATTTTCTTTTTAATTCATTAAAATTTCATGTATGAATTCTTCAATACTTACTATGGTACTATGGCACTGTAGTATACATGACGGAACACATTAACATGAAAAAACACAACCACCACGTTATTTTCCATTGAGAATCATGCACTGAAAGATTAGGATTAACACGTACAAATACACAATTACTATTAAGACAAGTACAATTTACAGCAGTAGACAAAGCAAGCGAATAGAAAACGATACAAACTACACAGAGCAACTCTTAATTTGTTAAACCCATGTTTCCAATTCACCCCAGATGGTATATAGCATGGAAGACCCCACCATTTCCAGGGGGAGAATGAAAACACTGAAATCTCATCTCTCTAGACAACCTAAAACTAAGAAGGGAAAAGAAAGTCAAGAAGATACTATGCATGGTTACAATCTAAAACATACTAGGGCCTAACTGACTAGCTGTTCCCACATGAAACCAAAAAATCCCACACCCAAAAAAAAAAAAAGAGGATAAAGTGTTATATTAAACTTGCAAGGGCGGGATATGCATCAGACCTAACTAATTCTAAACAAAGCAAGGATTCACCAATACCACGATCCAAGTCGAAGACAAAGAAATGCTACAACCTAGGAAAAAAAGTTTTATTTATAAAAAAAGCAACTAAGGATTAAGTTCCCATGGAAATGGAAAGGACGTACGGAAGGGAACGGGGTTCGAATCACACGTTTGGGTTAATTAAAAGAAACAAGTTCCTGGGGTTCTTCTACCGTGGCAGACCCAATACATGTTTTCCCACGTAAGTTCCCTTGATTCGACGGTTCAAGCCATCACGGCCTCCTCCTGAGTATAGCACAGGCAAAAAATCTCGGCTCTCGCACTTGAAAACTTTTGCCTGGAAAATCCTTTTCAGAGTATCTTTACCCTGCATAACGAGTGAAGTGACATCATTACCATTAAAATAGAATGGGACAATACATGTAACATAAGAACAAAAAATAGGTTATCTTACTGAAATAAAATTAATCATCTTCTTAGGGTGTCTATTCTCTGTTGCTTTATTTGTCCTACTTTTGCATGAACTTTGCATAAGACCTTTTTGTAGCTAGTCAGTGGCATTTCCTATGCTATGGAATTCAGTTTCCTCTCTTAATATGAAAATGAACTTTGTTCTACTTTTACACAAAACTTTGCAAGAGACCTTTTATAGCTAGTCAATGGCATTTCCTACGCTATGGTTCAGTTTCCTTACATAATATGAATATGAATTTCTATTAGCGCATAAAATAATAAAATAAAATCCACACTTTCTATTTATTAGGCATTTTTGTTTTTGTATCAAATACTTTTAACCATCAAAATCATTTCAATAAATAAATAAAGAAATGCCTAAGTTACAAAGTATAGCTATCATTTAGATGCCGGAAGGAATTGGGTTAAAACTATTAACATTCTCTTCTCATTATTACATTTACAAAAGAGTATGATTTGTTAAATGAATAATGATAATAAAACATTTTTATTTTAAAAATTTTATTAATGCCTCTCATTTTTTTCTTATCTCTCTTTCTTTCTATCACATCATAAACTCTATTATATTTATATTTGTCCTCTCTCTCTCTCTAAGTTTAAATAATATTTGAGTATGTTTATCAAACATTTTATGTCTTAGATGTCTAGATTTTTGAAAACTCCGTAAACATGCAGAATAGAAATGACATTCTCACTTGGACCTAGACTTAATTTTAACAATTAAGGTGGAACAGAATCATGAACAATAAATCCTTTAAAATAAAACAGATTAATTTTACAAGTTCATTGTTACAGTAATTTCTACAACTACAAAGGATTGGAGGTGGCATTCCACGGAGAAACCACCCCAAAGCCAAGTCACATGCAGCTACTATGGTCACAGCTGGCGTTTTCATGATAGCAAAATAACCAAGACAACTTTGTTTGTGCAAATAACAATTAAGGTGAAACAGTATCAGTCAGAACAATGAATCCTTCTATGATAAAACAGATTGTTCGTTCTTATGGATAATTCCTGTAAAAGTTGGACTAATATGAGGTATAAAATCCTGGAATTTGCGATATGTTTTAAGTATATCATAGAAACCAAACATTCAGATGGTTTCAGTTCAAATAAAATTTCAAAGCTTTTATGCTGAAAAATAAAAAATTGTGACATCAAAGGAAAATGACTTATCTTTTAATTACCAAATAAAAAAATCCATCACAATTACTCATAAGACCTACAATTTATCTTCTTCACTCGCGTATCTATCATATCCTGTTACTCGAGGATTCTAACAGTGACTAACATTAATTTTTAACTTACTATTGAATCTTATTGTTTAAATAGTATCAAATTGAATTATCTTAAACGGGATTTAATACAAATATTCACATATTTAGAGAAATTAATTGTGTCAAAAAATGTATTTTGAGTTTAATTAATGAGAAACACTTGCATAGACCCAACCCTAAATGTGAGATGGTAGACACATCCAATAAAAGTATGACACCTCTTAAATAATAAAATAATATCCAATTAAAATAAATAAAAAATAACAAAACAAAAAAGGCACAATTGCTCCCACCGTCTCACCCATTGTCATCAGACTCATCTCTCTCCCTTCTTTCATCCTCCATACCTTCCACCATTCTCTTTTCTATCAAGATTTTTGCAAAATTCCTAACAAGCTCGTGTGAAATATGTCAAGTATAGACAAAACAAGAAATAAAAAAAAAAATAGAACACATTACAATAACTGTAACTGGAAGACATTCATTTTAATTTCATATTTCACCATCGCTCAACCCACCGAAATCGAGAAACTCAGAATCTCATGTTTAATATACAATCTAAAACAACTTTAAGAGTAAAAATAATATTTGAAATATGAGGACTAATTAAAAAAAAATAGTTGCAACTTCATTCCACGAACTCGTCATTTGAATCGAGCCACCATCCTCCACCCACTGCGCTTGCAAACCCAGTTGTCGATTCTGTAATGCACCACCCTCTCGCTGAATGATTATAAGGGCTTTAATGGCTTCTCAGATTCGTTTATTTTCTAGGTTGAACGGCGGTGGAAGATGGAGAAGATGAAATGGGTAACGGAGATAATGATCGGTGAGAGAAAGTTCTTTTTGGTTTTTTATTATTATTTATTATATTTAATGACGTGTTACATTTTTATTGAATGTGAATATACAAGTTATTCTCTTAATTAAGATATCTTCAAATAACTTTTAAGATGTGACTTTTATTATTAACTTACTTTTTAGAATAAAAACATTGAAAGACATATTCCTTCATTTTTAAAGTTAATAACAAAAATCAATGTTGCAATTTCACTATCATTCAAAATCCATTTTACTTCACCCAAACACCCTTCAAACTGAAAATTAGGACCACCGTACCAAAATGTACATAACACATCATATTCAAATTTTAGAATTTATTAGAATAAATTAGTAACACTCATAATTAAAATTTATTCTTAATTAGAACTAGCATACTCAATAGAATTTCAAGCAAATTCCATTTTGAAGAACCGCGTTTGCAGATGTTAGAGTAAAAAAATGGCATTCTGCGAAATAAAGACAAAAGAACCTGATACTTAGCCACGTTGATTTCACATATCTTCTTGTTTTTGGCGACATCCCACTCGAAACCTTGGAACTCGCTGTAGAACTTGAACGCAGCAGCAGGAGTGGTGAAGTTCACAAACGCGTATCCCAAATTCGACTTTCTCTTCTCTATCGCGTGTTTCCTGAAACACAAAAAACAAACCAAACATTAACAACGTACTACACACGAATCGTATCCAAAAAAAAAAAAAAAAGCTTGTTTCTGAACCCTACCTATAATCCATGGGCAAATAAACAAAATCAAACTTGGACCAAACCTTGGGATCCTCAGCGCTCTTATTCTGTTTAAAGCAATGCTCGTCCAGTATGAGCTGCAAGTCTTCAAACCTAACAAATTTCAAGACACAAACAAACAAAGTTAGTCATAACACTTTGCAATGTGTGTTTGGTTCAGAGATGTAAATAGGAAGAAAAAAAATTAAATTAAAGTATAACATAAAAAATATAAGTTCCACGTAAAAAATCAGAAGTTATTTCTTATTTATCTTCTCTCACCCCCAAGAAATATGTTTGTGTGTAAAGAAATAAACAAAATAAAAAGAAATGAATAATAACGTGATTCACTTATATTTTATTTTATTTCACTTCACGTTTTTTTCATTTCTTTAATTCAAAAGTTTTATTTGAATTCACATTTTTTTTAATTTCTTTTCTCTCAACGGAACGCAAAATGAAACCAAACTGAGTCTTATACTATACTCACTTTATTCCCAAAACAGCAAGCACTGGAGAGAATTTCTGTAAAATACATGAAAAGTGTGCGTGAGAGAGAGAGTGGTTACTTGAATTGGTTAGGGATATTGCGAATCATGACAGTGGTGATGGAAGAGGTCTTAGCTTCTTGAACGGTGTTTGGAAACGGAACAGCACGATAACGAAGAGACTTTGCCTTAGCATTATTCTCAGCTGGAAGCTTCCTTCCTCTAACCCTGGCCCACACATCAACCGTTTTCAGGTTCTGATCATAGGTGGACGCGGGAAACGGAAACGGAAACGGAAACGGAGACGGAGGATAAACCCCCAAATTAGGAGGAGGCACGTAGGGATGGATAAAACGTGGATCATAAAATACTTTATTAGTTGGTGTCGAATAATAAGATGGGGAGTTTGGGTTGAGAGGATACTGAGAAAGCATGATGCAGGTTTGGAGGAAGATGATGGGGAAAACGGGTCGAGGTGAAATTGAAAGCGGTGAACATGGTTTTATTTATAGGAATTAAATTAAGGATATGTGTGCAAAAGTAAAAATTAAATTAAATATTTAAATTAAAGTATAATATAAAAATTTGAAAGTTATATTAATTTTTTTAAAAAATAATTATCTGAGAAATATATCTAAGATGAATGTAATCAAATATTATTTTAGATTATGTTTGGTTTAGGATTAAAGGAGAGAATGAAAAAATAAATTGTATTTTTCATGTGGAGTCCATATTTTTTACTCTATTTTAATTTGATCCAAAAAATAAATTTTTTATTTTTATTTATATTAATAAACGAATTTTTTGCTAAACTGCTGTTTATTTTTTTTATTCTGAGATCACAAATATTTTTTAATTTATTGAACTAGATATTAATTTTCCTTGAATTAATTACACTTAAATTTATTGCTTAAATATATTTTAGATAAAAAATAAAAATTAGTGTAAAATTTACACCTCTCTACCCTAATTTAAATATTTTTTTATTTTATTTCAATTTATTTTCACAACTCTTTACCTCTTTTATTGGTTTAAAACAAACGGATCCTAAGACAAAGAGAGTTGATATAGCTGTGGGATTTGGAAATATCCGAGTAATGACGATGAGGCATTAGCTTTTATATTGTCGCATTTAATATCCTGCTTCTGATACAAGGCGAAACCAACCCCTTCTTCTTCTTCTGCACTCTCCACACGCTCTTTTTCCTTACAAACACTTTGCAGCCAATATCAACTTTTTTGGTTTTTAAATATATTGAATAGAAATTATGCTTAATTTCGTTTATATTGAGATAAATTATTTTAATTTTAATTGATAAAGTAATCTTTATAATAAAAAAAGTAATATATCCACAGACAAGACAATTTTGTCTTTCTTATATTCCATAAAATAAAATCATATTCACCACTTCCCAAAATATTATACATAAACATCCTATACGATATTATATAACTAATGAAAATATATATATATATATATATTATGATGTAACATAAAGAGAAAAAAAATTATTCGTGTTACTAAGATATTCAAAAAGAATGATTACATGAATGTTTGTATATCATTAGTCTTTATTTAAAATTTCAACATTATCAATTGCAATATTTTAGTTAAAATTATAAAATAATACATTTTAAAACATGTTTTTATTACTGCCACGTAATATTTGTTAAAATTTATGAAAATTATATCATTTTTTTATTTAACAAACCGTCACTTATAATTTTATTATTTTTAATAATTTATAACTATTATATAAAAACAACATGCCTTGGTACACAAATACTTCTATGTGCCTTTACTTTCCCACCTTTTAGGCTTTGTTTGGGTGAGGGATTTTAGAGGGGAAGGGAGGGAAGAGAAAGGTTTAGGTGATGACATCTCCTTATTTGGGAGTTTTAATTTTTGAGGAAAAGGATTTGAGGATTTTTAAAACTCTTTTGAAATCCTCCAAAGCCTAAAAATTGTTGTTCCCCCAATTTGGAGGTTTTTAGAAGGAAAAGTAATTAAAATTACTATCCTACCTCATCTACAAATTCAAAAATATATTAAAATATATTTTTAAGATATTTTTACGTTTAAATTATATAATTTTCACATTTAACATCTTATTAACTCTCAATTTCCCTCTCTTAATATATTTTTAACTCCCAAACAAGGAGGGAGGAACTTCTCTCATTTTCCTCCCTTTCCTTCTCCTCCCTTTCCCTTGAATCTCTTTCCTTCCCTAACTCCCAAACAAAGCCTTAGGCTTTGTTTGGGAGAGAGATTTTAAAAGGAAGGGAGGGAAAGGAAATGGTTATGTGATGACATCTCCTTGTTTGGGAGTTTTAATTTTTGAGGAAAAGGATTTGAGGATTTTTAAAACTCCTCTGAAATCCTCCAAAGCCTAAAAATTGTGGTTCCCCCAATTTGGGGATTTTTAGAAGGAAAAGTAATTAAAATTACTATCTTACTCCAACTACAAATTCAAAAATATATTTTTAATATATTTTTATATTTAAATTATTTAATTTTCACATTTAACATCTTTTAACTCTTAATTTTCATTTCTTAATATATTTTTAACTCCCAAACAAGGAGGAAGAAACTTTCCTCATTTTCCTCCCTTTCCTTCCCCTCCATTCTCCTTGAATCTCTTTCCTTTCCTTCCCTTCCTAACTCCCAAACAAAGCCTTAAGCTCTTTCGAAATCCAAAACAAAACGTAGCCCCTCGATTAGTGCAACGTTTTCTATGTGCCTTCGGAAGCTGAGACTTGCAGCGAAGGGCTTGTGGCACTACTACAACTCTTACATTTAAAGTCGGTTATTTTAGGCATACAAAGACGGTTTTACAACCGTCTTTGTAACTAGACGTCGTGGAAAAAAGGCCACTTTCAACGACGGTTTCCAAAAGACCGTCTTAGAAACCATTGTTTACATTTTTGTTTTTTAAAACAAGACACTACAACGACGGTTTTTAACAAAAACCGACTTTGAATGGTTATATTCAAAGACAGTTTTTACCTTAAAAATCGACTTTGAAAATAATTTATTTAAAAAAAAAAAGTTAAAGGAAAAAATTAACAGGTCGGTTATTCAAAAAAATCGACTTTGAATGGAAGATACAAGGACGGTTTTTATATAGAAACCGACTTTGAAAGTAATTTATTTTAAAAATTAAAATGAATAAAAAAGAATTTAGGTCGGTTATTTAAAAAAATCGACTTTGAATGTACAATACAAGGACGGTTCTTTCAGAAAAACCGACTTTGAAACACATTGATTTTAAAAAAAAAATGTTATGAAAAATAATTAAGGTCGGTTATTTAAAAAAACCGACTTTGAATACACCATACAAGGACGGTTTTTAAATAAAAACCAACTTTGAAACACAATTATTTTTAAAAAAAAAGTTATGAAAAATAATTTAGGTTGGTTATTTAAAAAAAACGACTTTGAATGCACCATACAAGAACGGTTTTTACATAAAAACTGACTTTGAAACACAATTATTTTTAAAAAAAAAGTTATGAAAAATAATTTAGGCCGGTTATCTAAAAAAAACCAACGTTGAATGCACCATACAAGGACGGTTTTTACATAAAAACCGACTTCGAATTTAAATTATTTTTAAAAAAATTTCAAAAAATAATTTAGGTCGGTTAGCTAAAAAAAACCGACTTTGAATACTAGCCTACAAAGACGTGGGATTTGTAAAATTACAGATTTTCATATTTTTCTTTCATATTCATTTCCCAGGTATAGTTTTGCTAAAGTCACTATAATATGAAGATTCACACATCACATACGAGTTTCTTTATGCAACCATTTTCAGTCAATGCCAGAACTTTGGTTCACACGATACACTATTTAGTAATTACAACCATAACTTTGACATTTTACTAATTAGAAACATTATAGTTTATGTATTTGTTTGACTTGATGCTACCACATCCTGCATATCATCACGAATTTTATTGAAATCAGCTTTCACTTTGCAAGGATGTTTTATTATGTCGTAAAACATAAATTTATGTCAGTGAGGTATTTTTACAAGCTTTACTGAACATTAAATGTCACATAATAATCCGTCAAACAAATGTGTGCATATATATGCATAATGTACAGTATGGTTACAAATTTAAAGAGTAGTGGCCAAACCTCAACAGGTTCTAGTACCCCTTCCATTGCTTTTCGTACATTGTCAATTTATTCATAAATGACTCTATAATCTAACCTCAACACGTTTGTTTTCTGCATAGCTTGTCACAGAGGCTGGTGCTTTCACATTCAATCCCAAAATGATGGCCTTGCTTGCAACTGCAAGGTCCACATGACTTGTGTTTACATCATCTGTTGCTTCCAACAAAAACTTCATATTATAAATTTGTTGTGGTAGAATGTCCAACGCTTTTCTGACAGCTACACCCAAATCCCTAACCATTAACAACAACAATGACATTAATTGCAGTGGAAGCAATAACAAAGTCATGATCCATAAAACATATTAGAAACTGGTTCAGTTCAATGCTCTCAGAACATGGCAGCCCCATTTGCCACCATCACATTGGACCTCACTCAAAATGCAACCAATTCCTCACATTGGACCATGACATTGGATTTTATTTGCATCTTTGCTAAAGCTCATGGTAAAGATAGGTATTGTTGACAGATTTAGTCAATATGCTCATTTTATAGCTTTGAGGAAGGAAATCACTGCTATAGAGGTTGCTGATGTATTTATTAAGGAAGTAGTTTGATTGCATGGATTCCCTACATCTATATTTTTAGATAGAGATACATTGTTTATGAAACAGTTTTGGAAGGAATTATTTAGACAGGCAGGAACACAATTGAAAATGATCACAGCATACCATGCAGAAACTAATGGTCAAACAGAATTGGATGCAGTGGTGGTTAGAACATACTTCAACCAGTCCCCTACAGTAGTTTCACAAACACTGGCCCAACCATAGATGCCAGAAGCATGAACATGTTTCAGGTTAAGGTCAACCCCTTAGGTTCAAGGGAAGGGAATGGATTGTAATGGAGGGAAGGGGGAAAATTTGAGAACTTGTTTACTCTTATTGACTTATGTTATGTCTAATAAACAAGTAAAATAGTTTTACAACTGTACACTGGTACAACTATGTCCAATATGTCATCAAAGAGAAATGGGCTTCAAAATGTGGAAAACAGGATACATATATTTCTTTTACTGTTGTGAATTTAATGAAGTAAAGATCACATCATACCATCATGAGAGCATTTGCTATGCCAATGAATAGCGATACTATGTACATGACATAACTCATATTTGTGGTTAAAAGAAGGATCAATACACCACAAAAAATCCAATGAATGCATCTAGTAGAGTAGTAGGCCTTAAGCATTCGACCAGTCCATGCAATCTCCTACAAAGGTTAGATTAAGTTAGCAATGGAGAATCAAATATTGGCAAAGGAAATGTAATATAGAGAGATATCCATTAAGGATACTTATTTAATGAGGAAACCTGTAATGCTATAGACACAACAAAGCTGCAGATGTATATGAGAGCAGGAACCTATGTCAAACATCATCAGACAGTGTAATCAGCCATGCCATTATTCAAACTACAAATTATTTAAAGCTAAATGAACTACAATGAAATTAAAATGGACAACATTTGTAGAGTACCAAAGCTTTGGCCGATTGGGCCATTTGAAGGTCATTGATGACAAAGAAAGCAAGGTATGCCTGAAAAAGAAGCCATTTTGGTATCAAAATGTTTATATACCATATACATTATTGTTATGTTTCATTGGAAATTTTTTCAGTTTCTTTTTAATTATGCTCCTGAATGAGTGTCTTCCTCATGCCCTATATCCAACATATACCATAACCTAAACATATCAAGCCTCTCTCCTCTTACAAGATAATGAACACAAATAAGCAAGAAAGAAACAGTGTGCTAACCTATGAAACGTTGAGAACCAATCTAGTGAGAACATAAACAAGAGCAACCTGATAATACAGAATTCTCTTGAACCAGTAATCCCATGAAATCCTTGCATGAACCATTCCATGTACACCCACCTTCAATCTATGAATAAACATCAACATCAATAGCACATTTAACCCAAGTTAATTGGGGTCGGTAGTAGATGAACCCAATGATAAATCAGAAATAAAACAAAGAAAGATAAAGGGAGGGGGGAAGAAACAGTGGGAAAAAGAAAAAAGAGAAGAAAAATAAGCTAAAATAAAAGAGGGGTGAAAGGAGGAGGGGAGAAATGAAGAGGAAAAGAACTAAAATAGTAGCTAAACTGCTCAAGCAACCTATTTTACAAGAATTTTGAGAGGGATATAATTGACTTGCATCAACATGATGATAAAATGCTTTGTTTGGTCGAAGTTATACAATTATGAGCTTGCTCTCATACCAAGTCTACATTTTTTTTTCACAATTTCTTTACAAGGTAAACATCGATATTTTTAATATTTTCACTTAATCTGCTTCAAAGGGGTTATTCAAGCATTGTTTTTCCTCATATTTACAACTGACGAATATAGCATCTTGATATTGTAAATAGTCTGTACAAGAACATCTTTCCAGACATACAGTATGTCTACCATTGTCTGTGAACAGAAAAAGGCTTTAATCCATGAATAATAGCAGCAGTAAGCCAAGAAGCACACCTGGGCTCTTTAGTTGCAATAAGAAATACGCCCACAAAGCAACATCCAATAAAAATTGAGAAATATGCAATCCAGCGATACTGCTCATTTGGAGGAGTAACAAAGTGATTATGCTTGACAACAGCTGATTGTAGATGGATCCAAATAATTACAATCAAACATACCTGATTTTCAACATCGTCATGTGTTTTTCCATTTATGACACTGAATACTATCAATGCAACTGCATATAGGCTCAGGTTCGCAACCTTCAAAGATGATTTAGTTGTATACATTAGTAATTCATGTTAACATAGTATTGATTTATATGGAAATTTCACTAGAACTTACCATGGTAAAAGCATTGCGACAGCTAGCCAGTGGCACTCTGCTTGTAGAGTTCAGCGTGATGCAACTCACCATGGACCTTCAAAAGAGCAATCAAAGAAGACACTAATGAACATAAAGTTAAATTGAAGGGTTAGGAACCTTTTTCTTTTTCATTTGATTATTCTTTTATACATGTAAAGTGTCACATTACAGAGTTCACTGGTGTTACTTGGTTTATAAATGAATATTGCCTATCATTTCAAGACTTGGTTACTCGTAATTACAACTAGCATTTAAAGATGAAATAACAAAATCATGCTTCATTGTTACAATATTCCACCAACATCACCAAGAAAACCACATACCAGTCATCATCCTTTCATGTGAATGGATTTCTTAACAACCTATCATTTCAAATTATGGCTAGCAGTTAAAGATGAAATAACAAAATCATGCATTATTGTTACAATATTCCACCAACATCACCAAGAAAATCACATATCAGTCATCATCCTTTCATGTGAATGGATTTCTTAACAAAATTATGGCTTATCCCAATATAGATATCACGTAACTACCAAAAAGTCAATGTGTTGAGATACTTCAAATTTATAATTTAAGCTACCAAGGGCACACATTGGAATATCATTTTATAGGTGACCAAACCATCCAACCAATTCTATTTTGACATTCAAACTTTTAGTTTTAATTTTCAGCGTCAAATGGAAAATATTAATTTGAGGACATTATTACATGTGAAAAACCTGAGTAGCAGCCCAACCCAAATTGAAGATTGCTGCAAACACGCTGTAACTCACAGTTTCAAAAGTACATGAATTGGAACTAAACAGTTTGCACGGTAGACAACCACAAAAAACAGACGAAAATGAAATTGCGACCAATAAAGATCCAGCACCGTGCCATATCTTGAAGTGTCCAAACCTGTCTATCTATCAAGCAAGACAACATAAATTACATGTCAATCAGAAATAAGGTGTGAAAGCCAGAATAAGATCAGGGAAAAGTGTAGCACCAAAGAAAAACACAAGTGATTTTGTTCAATTTACTTCGATTCTTTACTTCATGTTACTTCTAGATAAAATCAGCAAAAAGGTATTTGGATGACATAACTAAAGAACTTAAGTGAACTTAACGGTTTTATGCAACAGTGAAGGTTTATAAGATATATGAGGTATGCAGAAAACCATCAAGTAAACTCAGCTTAGTTTCCAAAAAAGAAGATCTGGTTACTCAGTTATTACACAGGGTAAAGCTATACACTCCCCCACCCCTAGGGAGACAGCAACACAAGGAGACAAAATCAACCAAAAAAAAAAAAGTAAGGCCAGACGAATGTGATGTTTAGTGACAGAAGTATGGAAAATATTTACTTAGAACAAAGGGGGAAAGAAGGCTTAAATACCAGTTCACCAACAAATATGGTGGTAAATCCATCAGCCACTTGACCTGAAAGCATCACAGCAGCTGCATTCCTATGAAATGGGAACAAAGAAATGTCAAAAACATGAAATATGGAAGTATCCAACAGATTTTTTTGTAATATCTAAGAATACTAAGCTTTTTATCATGTTCTTGATGATTGAATGTTTCACATCTTGAAATTTTTTAATTGTATCTTAGCCCAAAAGAATTGGAGGTATTTGTTGGGCCTAAACAAGATAGACCTTTTAATGTTGTAGCAGATCCAAATATGAAGAATGCGTCATGGCTGTACATGAAAAGGAAGAAAGAATGTGATCTGTATCCGGGTGCATGTTAGTTAGGAATTGTTATAAATAAGAGTCTTAGGGAATATGGATTTTTTAGGAAGGAGGCAGAGGTGTAGAAGGGGCATCAGTTATTTTTCAAATCTTAGGAATAGTGAATTGACACTCACTCTCCATGGGGTCTTGGAGTTGTATTTTCACTACCCTGCTATGCCAAAGGTGTTTAGTTAATAATCTAAACCAGTAACTTGTTCTTTCTCCTTTTCGTTGGAGCTTCTGTCTGCTGGTGCATAACATTGCACCATTAACCGTCCAAACTAGCATGCAACATATTTTCTATAGAAGAGTATATACATATTACTAGAACCAGACTAGAATGAAGATAATGACATAGTAAGGCAGAATCATAAATGTAAAGAATGCAGATAACAAAAATTGGTACTGGAAAATATTATTTAATAGTAAGATAAACCAGAGAAATGTCAATTTCTCCTACCAGAGCCCAGCTCCTCTGAGAGATACTCTAGGTCACACCACTAGGTTACTTCTAACACAGCTCCACCTAGTCCCCTACATAATTCAGCTGAAGGTTTCTATCATGGTATGTTCACAAGTTCACTACTGAACACAACTAAAGCATCTATGCCAATTGAGGCCAGTCTACTGCAGCCACCATGTTATATTACCAATTATATCCTTTATGGAATAATTGCTATTACAATTTATAAAAATAACTTGCTTGTCCACCAACCATTTAAATATGTCAGGTCTATATTACACAAGAGTAAGGCCAAAGCATCCCAGGTTACTTCCAATCAACCTATCAATTAGATTTGTACCTAATCAAATCTTTTGTGACATCCCAACTCTTTCAAATTTTGATATTTCAGTTACATCAATCAACAAGCAATTATAAAAAATTTAGCTTAACTAGTTGATGAGTGAAAAAGAATTCATATAATGCACCTTGGTGAAAGTCCAATATCTGTTAAGAACAATAATAAATAGGTGAACCAACAAGCAGCAGTTATGTCATTGAGCATGTGTCCCATGCCATAATAAAAGACTGGCCATCGTCCTAGGATCTTCGTATATGTGTCATCTGCTTCAACGATAGTACTGGTATATGTGTCATCTGCTTCAATAGTAGTACCCATTGTTGTGCCTTTGGAGGGAGCTATTGCAAATACAATCCTGCAACGAATAAATGAGAGACTTTAGCTTGCAATCTGATAGGAACACAATCCTTTTCAGTTTTTGTCTCATTTCATAGTGTTTACATTTTTATCTCCCATAGAACATGTAGAAAGACCAACCTAACAGTTAAAAAGTGGAAAAGAAGGATACAAGGAGGAGAAAATGAAATAAAATTGCACATTTTGTTCTCCTTCATTTGGTTCATAATTTAACAAACCATACCTTTGATAAAACTAAGCCAAAATAAACAACTTTTCATGCATAAAATAAAATTTTCATCCATAATGCATAACAGGAAGGATCATACTATTTAACATAAGGAATTTCCCCTACTCATGAATGGCGAAATGAATCCTATTTCTAACAATAAATTTCATCTGATGTCTAAATTTTAGACAGTTCAAAGAGTTTCTCTACAACAAGGTATGTTTTCAAACATGAAGCTTCAAATCCCTAAGTCATATGCCATCATTATAGTCCATAAAAGATGCTTATTTTATAAAATATTTTCCAACAGATCAACAATGTGCACTGATCTTGTGGCCAGAATACAATGTATATTTGAGTTTTAACAAGATAACAAAATCGGGCAGGGCTCTTAATCATACCAAGCAAACAACAAAAGGATGGATTCGAATCCTAATAATGAATAAAAGAAAGCTCAAAGCAACCAATCTTAAATGGTACTGAAATTTGAGCCATATAGAAACAATTTTCTTTGTAACGAAGCTATTCATGAAACTTCTTAATGCCATATTGGTCAACCCAAAAAGAAAAAAAGTGAAATCACAGGCAAACTTCACCCCATATTCACTCCATCAATTAAAATATGTAACCTTAACTGCTAATCTGCTTAGGTTGAAACAGAGCATAACATCATGTCACATATTATATCAGAAAACTCTATACACAGAAAGCAAACCCCATAACCCAATTCACTCAAGAACATAAACAATAATAAACTGTGGTACCTGAGCTAAGTGCTTAGCAGAGATCAGTTCAACCATAACAAATGATGCATGGCATCCTTGTTTTAAACCAAATACTTCCAAGAGCCCATCGGCAACATTAGCTTCAACAAAGCCTCTCTGGAAGTACACCAATAAGTCTATTTAGTCAATCACAATTAAATTTGAATAACACTAATAGTTTCATAAAGTTAGTTAGCTTATATTCAGCTATACACAATATGTATCCCTAGATTTTTTTTAATAAATAAAAGGAACATGAGATTGAATGCTTTCATATCGTCACATTAATGAGTCATTATGTTAGGCAAGGTACCTTATCCAAATAATCTGGTTTTGGTTTACCCCATGGATTTCTTCCACTTCCATAGCTATGAAGGTTTAAAGCAACTATTGCCCTTACACTGAAAGGAAATAACATAACCATATCATGCAAAATGGACCAAACCAAAAACTTCACAAAAGAGATTGACTTGTGACTCTTACTACATTCACTAGGCAGTAAATTTTCAGTAATTAGAATTTCCAGGAACTACAACAAGTCAAATATTAACAAGGAAGATATGCACACTTGGCAGCAACTACAAATGGTAAAAGGAAACTTCCTGTGATAAAAATGGTTCAGAATCTAAAGGAAAGAATGAGTTTTATTGATGAACCTAAATCCCAATTGTTGTGCGAATGTGGTAGAAGGCTGCTATGGTTAGAAGATAAAAATTGAATGATTTCCCTGGATATTCGCGAGACACTACAGCTCCCCCCACTTTCTAAGTGTCTAATCCTCTTCAGGGTTTCCCTTTGAATCCTCTCAGCATCCTTTATCACCGTCTCAAATTCCTCCATCACCCTCTCCGTGTTAAATTCTTCAGCTTTCTCCAACATCCTTCTCAGTCCTTCAGCTGCAGATATTTATTATAGAAGAAGAAGAAGAAAAATACTCGATGGAAGTGGTGAACTACCATTTACACCCTTCTTCCTCCCTATAAAAAAACCCAAACTATGATCAGTTACAATCATCAAAGACAATTCTAAGTACTACACAGCAAACTTCAATTAAGAAATTAAAATAAGAGAAAATGAGTACTATGCAAGTGATGCTCTAAGCTGACTCTTAACACATACTTGTACACAAAAAACAAACCCTTCTCCGAGTCAACACAAAACCCCACAACACGAACAACATTTGTGTAATGCAAAGAACTAGCAACAGTATTCCTTCAAATCCCAACTCTTCCTCTAAATACACAGATCAAGGCACCTCTCCCAAACACTCTCTCTGTTCATAGCAAAACAAAGAATCAGAATGTGACACGACTGGAATCAAATTCATTTCGTTGAACAGAATCTCACACAAAGACAGTAAATTCAATTCCATCAACAGAATATGCACAGGAGAATTGATAGTTAACAGCAAGGTTGAAGAAGAAACCGATTGGCCCGGGTGAATTTACGTAAAACTACGGAGCATCAAGCCACGCATTCCTATGAAAGAACCAAAACAAATTTAAACTGTTAAACACTCTTGACAATGTAACCCAATTTGAGCTGAATATAAACTTGATGTGCACACCACATTCATGATGTCCATGAAAATACCTGTTGGCTTCCATTCGAAGCTGTCAAAAAGGCCATATATTGGACCAGCACAAGCATGCGAAAGTGCTCCAGCGCCTTCTGTTTACCACTTTCATTATGAACACATTTTGTAATAAACAAATATTGGATATCCATTTGCATTTAAATAAAGTCAACATGCGAAATGACAAACATGTAACAGTTACTTGTACATTTTGTTTGATAACCAATGAAATACATATGAAAACATCCTACTAGTTTGTGCTATAAGCACTAATGGTGTGTCAACATCTTCTTTTTAACTTCTAACAAATACGCTGCCCATTTGTTCCGAATTGCTGTGATGTACGCCATGTCTAACGGTGTCGCATCAACAAACAATTACATCAAACATAACCCAATTATAGATAATTAATGATGTTGTCAGTTCATAGTCCTTGTAATTAGAAACACAGTGCATACAAAATGTAATATACCTTGTTCCATTCATTCTTGAGATACCCACTGACGATGTTCCACATCCAATGCATCATGTAATAGCCACATTCATATCCTCATGTTTGAAAATGGCTCTAAAAACACACAACATATATTATACATGAATTTCCGCCATATCAAACATGAACACCTACAACAATGACTGTCGACAACATAATGATTAAATGCCTAACCTTGACTTCAATCCATTTTGGTATTACATTAGATGTATTAACACGGAATGTTGGCTTCAATGTCTTCATTGCCCTGAATTTGCATAACAAAACATGAATGAGTAAGACAGTTAGCCTATTACATAAATGCTTATTTTTATTCAAATAATTGAAATAACTTGTTAATTGCGCTTTTGATGTGAATATCAGGCTTCCTATGTAATGAACAAAACCAAACAACCTCATAAGACCAAGGACACAGCACAACAAGTTACCAATGGGCCCTGCAATGAATATAATTATTACTTGTTATCATCCATATATAAGTAACATTTATAAACCATTAATTTATCTTACTGATTGAAGTAAGCTCCTAGGTACAGTTGTCGTTGTGATTCCTTGACCCATGTTTCGATGTGTTTTTGACACTCTTCACTTCTTTCCTTTGCGTAGTGTATCAACTGAGGCTCAAGAAATCCATAGACCGATCCATGCCCTAAGCTTGTAGTTTGTTCTTCCATAAACCTAATTTTAGTACATGACAACTCAAAATAAAACATCATTCCAAGGTTAAATGGTGAATAAATCTTATTTAGTACAGCACATCGTTAAAATTAATGGACTTACATCATCCACAACTGTAGGTTTGAAATGTTCAAACATTTGTCACCTGAAACAATTTCGTTCACATCAGAAAAGGTGATGAAGAATGATGTCACTGCATTAGGGAGACCAAATTTAGCTCCATCCCACACCAACTCCACCGGCTTCTTGTAAAAATCAAATAGGTTTTGAATGAGGTCGCCCAATGGGTCATGTCCAGAATCAGTGTCCGACATTTTAACCGCTTCATTGGAATTTTTTGTTCCCAACTGTGAATCCTATCATTGTAAATAACCACAGCAGCTGAATTAAATATTGAACTCGTAACATAAACAACACATTACTTTCTAATTCGAAAAACTTGTAATATAAATGAAAAATTGTATTCATGAATACCTGGGGAGGCACAAGCCTGAACAGATGCGTGGGCCATGCAACAAATGTGCCAAGGGCATCTCTCACATATTGGATTTCAGAGCACGGGATAGGGACTTCAGCATCCCCATCAATAATTTCATTGACATTAACTCTGAGGACATCATCTGCATAAACGACATTATGTATGGTGGACACCCCGTGCTCAACTTTTCCCATGGCAACCAGCTTGGTAGTTTGATCACACACATGTAGTCCCATGGTAGGTACCACGTTGGTGACATGGTCTTCAGCTGATGGATTCGCTGCTGGATCAGCACAACTCCCCTTTGTGCTGATACGTGCAACTATTTGCTGAAAATCCACGTCACCCAGAGGGGACGGTGGTGATTCAATTTGGGACAACTCCATTTTGATTTCCTTCTTCAACTCTTCTTTCATTGTTACCTTAACCTCTTGTGTGATTTTTTCAATTATTTTTTTGGTGACTTCTTCTTGTTCTCTCATCCATTCTTCTTTCATATTTTGAATCATGTCCGCCACTCTGTTTGACTGATGGATGGAAAAGAACTACCAGAACTACGGGATGCCTGTCAAAAATACTGGCGTATGGTGACACCAGTCCCAGCTACACGAACACGACCAGGGTGCTCAGGTCTTCCTAGTGCAGTGTTTAAAATATCATTTCAACTGTAGGGTACAAAGGTTCCCTGTGTTGTTTGTTCTTCTAACGAGTCCTGCATTACCAATTACATGACAACCACAAAAATCATAACATCGTTTACCATACATTCATGATGTAACACAAAAATATGATATTAACTCACTATTCTATCAGCTATTTCTTGGCTCGTCGAAGATGTCATTTTTCCATACTTCTTTGTTTGAGCCATCTTCCACTTAACATGCTTGCAATTGGAGAAGGTGGCTCATCTACCAATGAAGGGTTCTCAGTGTATTCGGCATTGTGTTGTCTTTTCTTGATCTTTCCTTCCATCAGTTTTTTTTTCTAGCAGCTCATACCCCCCTCGAGATAAGACGTGTGGGCAATCATTGAACTTTTGAATTTCCTGCGCCTTTTTTCTAACCCCCTGTGTACAACATAAAATGTGACACGACTTAAACATTTAAGTCAATGAAAATGACTACTAATTGATAAATACTTCGATCACTTTTAGTAACCAGTTGTGTAACCTGCCAATTAGGATTTTCCTTGCTTGCTACAAATGCCTCCCAAGTTTCTTGATTCAGGCCATACTTAACACAAGGAAGGTCTTTATCTTCACCCTGTTTATCACCATATATGTATTTACATGTAAGGGAAGACTTAAATTGCCTCCATCTGGTGGCCACAGATGACATCACCTTCTTCCTCACTTGAAGTGGTTCCGGAATGTCAAATTTTCCCTGCAACAACAACAAATCACATTAAGATGAAGACTTTTGTGGCCCAGCTAATTTACTCAGCCAAATACGAAACAAAGAATTTTTTTGTTAAATACAAAAATGTCTTTCCATATTAGCTGCTTAAGATTTGCCGGCACATCTTTCCAATTTTGGTGGATTATAGGGATTTTTTCTCATGCTACAACTCCTAGGTAGCTGTGGAACTTGTGTCTGTGGGGCCCAGATCCTCTCCCTATTTAAGGATTTACTTGAACGGTTGGTCTACGCTGCTCCAAGTTCCATGATGTCAAGCTTCTTAGTCGCGTTGATTGCCTGCTCTTTCTCGAAGGACACTCAGAATGCTCACCGGAAGGAGGAGGGGACCGCGGTGGTGTTGCCATTACTTTCTGAAAAAACAAAATAAAATCAATGAAGTTGACAACATTTTACAAGAAAGCTACATATAATGCAAAATGAACAATTCAGTATTACCCTTAATGGAAGGTCAAAATGTGATTTCATAAAGAATAAAAATTCTTTGACATTCATTAATTAAGATTTGTTGTTTTCCTACAAGCCTTCTTCATGATCTGTACGATTTGCATGCTCATCATCCACCATATGTTCGTCACCAATGGCAGATATTTGCCTAAACAATGACGGTACCTCATGTTTGTCTTGTGGAGGTTGTTGACTGTCATCGACTATGCCAGTTGTTCTTCCTTGAATGACCACAGACAACCGTGAATTTGAAGGATCCTGCACATAAAAGACTTGTCTAGCTTGTTCAGCCATGATGAAAAGCTCGTCCTTGTAACCCAGTTTATCAAAATCAACTAACGTAAAACCCAATTGGTCTACATGAACGCCAGTGTTTCCATTAACCCAGTTACACTTAAAGACCGGCACTCTGAATTCATTATAATCTACTTCCCATATTTCTTCAATGACACCAAAGTAAGGCATCGAAGCTCGAATCGGCTTTTTATCTGATGCACTAGAGAAGTGTTCCGAAAAAGCTTCAACACTGACACCGCTGTTCTGTACAGAACTTCTATCATCCTGTGCTTTTGTGTAAAAGGAGTAGTTGTTGATATCATATCCCTTCCAAGTAAGGACATTAAGGTTTGGGCCCAACGCAAGTAAAGTTAACTTTCTTGAAGCATTTACATCTGCAAGGATTTTCTCTCTGAACCACTTAATGAAAGTCTTGTTATGCTCTTGCAGTGCCTTCATGATGTTTAACTTTGGGTGCAGATTTATGATGTGTTGTTTGTGCATATCAATGTAAGGCAAAACCTCTTGTGTGTTATTCAGAATATACAAATGTGCTTGTTCAACCTGTTGTCGGGTCATGGTGACGACATTGAAGTCTCGTGTACCGTAGCTTCCCCCGGATAAGTCATGACGCGTCTGCAGAATCCCAACAGGTTTAAGTGCATCCACGTACTCAGAACAAAACTCAATACATTCTTCCGCAACATACCGTTCAACAATTGAAGCTTCTGGTTGGTAATGATTTTTTGTGTAACCTTTGAAGACCTTCATGTACCACTCAACAGGATACATCCATCGTAAAAAAATTGGACCACATAACCTTATCTCCCTAACAAGATGGACAATTAAATGCACCATTATGTCAAAAAACGAAGGCGGAAAAAACATTTCCAATTAACTAAGCACAATGGCAGCCTCATTTTCCAGGTCATCCATCTGTGTAGGGTTAATAACTTTGCTACAAATTGCAATAAATAGAAAACATAGATGAGTAATAGAAACCCTTACTTTGTCAGGCAAGGAACCTCGAATGGCTACGGCCAACAATTGTTGCATTAAAATGTGGCTATCGTGAGATTTCAAGCTACCAATTTCAGCTCCTTCATGGACACAAGGCTCTTGATATTTGAAGAGTATCCTTGTGGGACTTTCAAAGTTCGCAAACAATGACAAAAACTTTTTTTCTCCTTTGTTGACATGGTGTGACATGTTGGTGGCAAATAAACTCGACGACCCTCTGATATGGGATGCAATTGTTGACGTATACCAAATTCAACCAAGTCTTGTCGACTTTTCAAACCATCCTTAGTTTTTCCTTTTATGTTCAGTAAGGTTCCAATTAAGCTGTCGCATACATTTTTCTCAACATGCATGACATCAATGCAATGTCTCACTTCTAGATCAGACCAGTACGGAAGATAAAAGAAAATTGACCTTTTCTTCCAGGTATTCTTTTGTGTAGCTTCCTTCTTTTGTGTCTTCCCAAAAATAGTGCTAATGTCCTTCACCCGGTCATAAACTTGCTTCACAATTAACGGTGTAGGTGCAATTTCAGTCTCCTGCCGTCCATTAAAAGCTTTTTTCAATCGCCTATATGGGTGGTAAGGTTTGAGAAATCTCCGATGTCTAGTATAAACTGTTTTCTTTCCATGTTCTAGTTGCAGGTAGCTTTTTTGTTTCTCGCATATAGGACAAGCGTGATGGCCCTTCACACTATAACCACTCAAATTCCCATATGCGGGAATGTCGTTAATGGTGCAAAAAACCATTCCACGCAACAAGAAACTTTGTTTGGCATTTGCATCGAACACTTCAACGCCCTCAACCCACAATTTCCACAAGTCTTCAATCAACGGACTCAGATAGACATCAATATCATTGCCTGGTTGTCTTGGACCAGATATCATCATAGCCAGCAATATGTATTTCCGCTTCATGCATAGCCAAGGAGGACAGTTGTAAATCATCAACAACACTGGCCATGAACTGTGGTTCGTACTTAAGCTACCAAAAGGATTCATACCATCTGAAGCAAGAGCAAGCCTTAGGTTTCTTGGGTCTGACCCAAATTTCGGGTATAAACAATCAATCGTCTTCCATTGGGGAGAATCAGCAGGATGCCGCAGGAACCCATCAACTAGTCTTCGTTCTGCATGCCAACTAAAATGTTTGGCATCATTTTCATTAGAAAACAATCGCTTAAATCTTGGAATAATCGGCAAATACCAACAAACTTTTGCTGGGCACCGGTTCTTTGGTGTTGCATCATTACCAGTATCGTCTTCCTTCACTTTGTACTGGGAAACCCCACACGTGGGGCAATTGCGCAGTGTCGCAAAGTCACCCCGGTACAACATACAATCGTTAGGGTAGGCATGTATTTTCTGGTACTCCAAACCCACTGGACATAATATCTTCTTTGCGTTATAGTGATTTTTCGAGAGAACGTTGTCTTCAGGAAGCATATTTTTCAACAATTGTAGCAATGCGGTGAAGCTTTTGTCACTCCACCCAATCTAGCCTTCAAGTTCACCAAACCTAACACAGCTGACATCCTTGTGAATGTTGTGCACCTCGGATACAATGGCGTATTTGAATCACTTTCTAATTGGTCATAGTAAGGTGCATGTGCTTGACGAAAACCCTCTTGGCCAATATCACGTATCATTTCTTCCAACCGACACCCAAATACGTTGTCATGAGATACAGTTGGAGACATTGATGACACATCTGACAGTTCTCCATGCCAAATCCATTTAGTATAACTTTGGATTATGCCGTCACATATAAGATATGACCTAATCTCATTCAATGATTGTCTTCTTCCATTTGCACACTTAACACAAGGGCAGAAGAATTTACCCCCCAATGATGGTGCATTAAGTTCAGCAAATTGCAAGAAGTATTCAACCCCATTCTCATAGTCTTCAGTGATACGTGGTTTTTTCATCCAACTGCGATCCATGTTTACTCGGCTGGTATATTAACAAGGTTATCCATCATGCGAAAACATTGCACCTACTTCATTGAAGGTGTGGCCCTATCCCATTCAGGAAGATTTAATTTTTGAACCTATTTTATGTGTCGAGGTGAACTATGGGTTGTCCAGTTTGACAAAATTTTGGCAGCATTTCGCCTCCATCTCCAAGTACACCAACTGAAACTAGTGACATTAAGTCACGACATCTCATATGTGCACCCAGAGATAAAAGCAAGATGCATTTATCCAAAATTTCATCAAAATAAACAAACCATCGTTCACTTCAACACATGAATTAGGCACAAAAATAAAATCTTCTCAAACTGTCCAAACAGACAATTCAAGGTCCAATCATATTAATCATTGTACTAAATCTTGAACGGGACACTAAGGTTCACTAAAAATTGAGATAACTTTAAAACAAGGTATAACACATGTTACAAGTAAGTGTGATATGGAAAAATGTGTACGAAAGAAACACGAACCTTGTCCCGTGGGAACAAACAACAATAGCAACCTCCTTGATGGCAATTTAAAGGAATCCACAACTTTTATAGACAATAATAAATTATGTTGGCTTCGACACTGACTAACATCCCTTGCAACAAGATGACTTACATGTACCTGCAAACAAAATAAATACATAAGTCTGATGTTACGAGCATATTAACTTGCATTGTTAAATTAGCGTGAAACTATAATTTCATTATATAGCATAGTTGACATTCCATTTGCTAAAATGATAAGTGACAATGGGTATTTGTTGATGGTGCAGGGTCCTAACAAAGCAGAACATAACATTAACAGTGATAAAACATACCTCAAAATATAGAGTATATGATTGATAGTTTGGGCTGATGTAGTTGCAGTGGTATACAAGGAGTCTGTTTTGCTACCACAATAACCCTTTAGGAGCTAACCGAGTGAACACATTGCTGCAAAAAAAAATGGAGTATAATAACTTTATTAATGAAATTTGTACCAACAAATTTCATTGGCTATTGAGACAAAGATGTAAATGAAGAATATTAAATACCATGCACAACGAATCTGATATCCATTGAGTTGGAAGCAAAGACTGCAACTGTCAGCGGGTAGTGGCAGACATTTCAAGTACCTACATGGAAATTCATAAATTGATGTAAATATAAAACCAAATAACAGAATAATGTTGACCATCAAACACTCATAAGTGAAGGTTATCAATGGTAAGTCTAAGTGATGTAGGATATGATAAGAAAGTTCATAAAACAGAATTTGATGCAGTTGACATTTCATACATTATACCATTAAGTCAATGGATATCACGATAGTTAATTGGTAAAATATAAAACACTATAAACAATTATGTGGGTGTGTCATTAATTGGTGAAGGGCTTGCAGAATAGAGGAGAAATATTTCAAGAATGTTAAATATGAAAAGTAGAAATCGAAACCAAAAGATCAGAAAAATGGTGGAGCAAATGTGTTAAAGATCAGACTTTATCATAAGAAAAAATAAATAATAATTTCATGTGTAGTACATCTTTGATATGAGTTTTGTTGTGGATGAAGCCTACCTAGGACCCAACCCGAATCCAACTGCGGCTCCTCTAAAATGTTTACCATGCAAATTGTTAAGAACAACATATAATTTCTCTCTTCGAATCTGGCCCTCTAGCATAGAACTCCAGTCCATCCTTTAAATAGTGCTATTTGGGTGTAATGTAACAAATGCGTCTAAATAAACTTGTGGCAACGTTTAATCATGTCTTGTAAGTTTGCACTAAAACGTTTACAACTGCTGCACAGAATTGGCCTTGTACTTATTCAACTTTAGTCTGGGGGTGATTCTGTAACCCTTGTCAAATACAACACTTCTTGTTGATGTATCAAGGCTACTATTGAAGTCCTATTTAGTAGGAGTTGATTACTTTTTGTTTTCTTAGTCAGTTTTATCGTGTAAGAGTATTTATCTCATTTTGTTATTCAGTTAGTGTGTTACTGATTTTGTGGACTAAGATATTAATTTAAAACTGTACAACGGGTGGTTATAAAAAGGGATTAGCTTGTATTCAATTTTATTATCTTGTGAATAAAATACAGTTTCATATATATATATATATATATATATATATTTTCTTTTTTTTTTCTCTTCTACAAATATCAACATTGGTATGAAGAGCCTTGTTGATCTTAAGGGGCTGTGAGTGACTTGTGAAATTGATTGACAGGAGTGTCAGCATCTGCATCCAAAGAAAATAAAGGCAACATGAAGGCATGATCGAGTGGTAAAAAATGAATGGCTCCACCAGCGTTTGATGGAGAAAATTATCAACATTGGGCAGTGACAATGCAAGCCTATGTAGAGTAATGTGATTTTTGGGAAGCTGTGGAAGAAGATAATGAAGTTGCTCCCCTTCTTGAAAATCCAACTGTCAATCAGATCAAGTTTCATAAGGAGACGATAACAAGGAAACCAAAGGGAAAGTCTTGTTTATATGCTGTTGGCTGACCTGCCATTTTGAACAGAATTATGGCTTGTAAATCAGGCAAAGCTATTTGGGACTTCCTCAAGGTTGAGTATCAGGAGATGAGAGGATCAGAAGCATGAAGGGGCTGAATTTGATCTGAGAATTTGAGCCGAGACAATTAACGCGTATTCGGATAAGTTTATAAGTATTGCGAATGAAGCAACAGTTCTAGGCAATGATTTCTGTGATAATAGGGTACTGCAAAAGATTCATGTCTCCTTGCCTGAGGTGTTTGAGGCAACCATTGCATCTTTGGACAATACCAAGGATTTGTCTAACATCAAGTTGGCAGAATTGCTAAGTTCTCTACAAACACAAGAGCAGAGAAGGTTATTGAGGCTTGAAGGAAGTACAAAAGGAGCTTTGCAGGCCAAACAACAGCAAAATGTAGGAGGGAAAGGCAAGAACTGAAAAGGGAATAAATGAGACGGCAGAAGTGGATCACAAAGTGATGCAGTAGAGAATAGTTGGAACAGGTATTCCTCATGTAAGCACTGTGAAAAACAGAATCACCCACACTTGAGGTGTTGGAAGAGGCCACATATAAAGTGCAGAAAATGTCATAGAGTTGGACAAATTGACATGTTTTGCAAAGACGAAGGAAATCAACAGCAAGGTGAGGCACATCAACCAAGTCCAGCATGAGGCAAATCAACTTTTTGGTGCCTCTTGTTTCTCCTATAGAACTACATGTGACAGTTGGAACATTGATAGTGGCTGCACAAACCACATCACAACTGATGAAAGCTATTTAGAGATCTTGAGAAGTCATTGAAGTCAACAGTGACAATTGGAAATGGGGAGTTCCTAGAAGTGAAAGGTAAAGGGACTGTGTGAATAAAATACAGTTGATGCTTGTATTCAATTTTCAACCATGTTATGAATAAAATATAGTTCATGCTGTCATTATTTTTTTTGTCTTCTACAAATATCAACACTTCTCAACTGCCGTTGATCATGAAACATGGTTGGAGGAGCCCAATAACTTCTCAATTCAATGGCAGGGGTAGAAATGAAGGTACAAAAAAGGCCAAACTTTACCCACTAAGTTAATCTTTTAATTAAGTTGACCTCCAATCCAACTTTTTTTTCCAGCAACCTCCAATTAAATTTATACAACTAAGGTTATAAGTCTGACAAATTTAGATCATCTGGAATTCAGATGTAACTGCACCTTACTGCAGTTGTAATCCCACGATCCTACTTTTATAAGAGACATATATATATCACATTCATGTAAGTGTCGGATAAATTTTTTTAACAGTAAAAAGCCTCAGATATTGTACATCATTTTTTTAATTCTAGTATTGTAGGTTAACGTTTAACTTGTAGATCTAACTTACAAAAATAAGATGAATTGTTTCTTGCCAAATGACAAAGGTAGTTACAACATAGCCAACATGAAAGACAGACAAATGGAAACTCCCAATAGAGGTTATAAATATTTGGAACTTGGCCGCAGAAGTTGATGGAGATAGATTAGGTTGTCATTAGAGAATGATATCAGTACAATAACATTGTGAAATTAAAAAAATCAAATAAGAAACATCATAGAATACATACGATATAATTGACATGTACATTCTGGAAAAAAAAGTATGTATATATTGGATACAAACCTAACACAAGAAAGGTGACACAAGGAAGGTTTTCCCTAAAGGTCACACAAGAAAGCTTAATTAAAATATCAGACTTTACCATTGCAACAAAGGTCACACAAGGAAGGTTTTCCCTAAAGGAAGGCCAATGAAGGAAACCAATATAGATCAAAGAACTATGCAACCATTGTCCACACTGATGGGTATGAATCTGCTGAAGCATTAGCAGTTTGAAATGAAAGTACAAACTCAGAATGGATAATGCATTTAGGATGCACACGACAACAAAAAGATCATGATTTGAATAAATATCTGATCCTGCAGAAGGGCTAGTTCTTTTGGGAGACAATAAAGTATGCAACATTGAAGTAATTGGATCAATCAGATTCTAGTTCCATGATGGTATGGATACAATACTCAAAGAAGTCAGGTATGTGCCTGAATTGGCAAGAAACTTGATATGTATTGGTCTGTTTGATTAAAAAAAAAAATATGTGTTCAAAGGGTCAAAGGGAATTCTGAATGTTGTCAACGATTCAATAACTGTAATGAAAATCATAATGAAAAATGGCTTGTATGCAATCGATGGTGAGGTTGTTATTGGCTCAGTGGCTATTTTACTTTTGTGCTAACTAATTTGAACTTCCTAGTAGTTCATGAAATGAAATTTATCTTCAAATTTGACGTAGCCTTCATTGTAATTTCTTAACTAATGCATACTCGTTGACTGCATGAATTGTTAAAACTAATGCTCTGCATACAGGGTTGGGGAAAAAAATTGTGTTGGGAGTGGACAAGCCAGGATCCAAGTTTAATGTCGATATGACAACCATTTTGTGCTGTGTGATTAATTCTAATATACAAGTGATTTCCAAAGCATTCCCAATAGTGTTGCAGTGCGGTAACACCCTAATTCTATAACTTTTTTTTTACTGCGTTGGCCTAGCAAATAATTTGAACTTAAAACAAAATTCATTGTTACGATGCCGTATACCCGGGTCTAACCAACCTAACCGGGAAGCACGCACCTCATGTACTCAAAGCTGCACTAATTCACATATAGAAGTTTACATGTGCCAAGCAGTTGAGCTCACTTATCATGCTTGTTATCCACTTTCACTTCAATCTTATAACAAAATTGATTTTTGGACATTTAATGTACTATTTCTATTTGACACCCAGTTAAAGAGATAAAATATATATGATAAATAATGATTTAATAGAAAGAAAGAGAGAAAAATAAAGAGTACTGATAAGGTATTATTAAGAAAATCATTAACTCATCTTACAAATAAAATGTACATGTTCATAATTTGTTCTTTCCTATACCCTCTTACTTAAAACAACAATATTGGAATGGAAAAGTTTTAAATTGTGGTGGTAGCGCGATCTTTAATATTGTGAAAAATTACCAACAAAAATGAGGCTGCAATCATAAAATCATGGAGATTCTAAAATTTCTGATGTTGCTGCCAAAATTGATGGCAAAACATTTTTTAAAACCTTGATTGATGTGGTTGTCTAAAAACTCACTTCTTCCACTGTGCTGCTTGGGAGCTACCCAAAGAAAAACAGCACCACACTTACGAAAGATATCCAAATTAAACATTATTGAAGGAATTAAAACAAAATTTGCCACAATAATTTACTTAAAACAAAATTTTGTTTTCTGTAAATTTACTTATTTGATTCAGTGACTTGAAATAGATCACTTGATAATATTGGTATGAAATTTCATTACACAAACAAATAAGATAACAACTATCAAAACAAAATACATTCATACTCATAAACACATATAATACAATACCATATGAAACTAATGCATTCGATGTCAATTAGCATGGGTTCTGTTATTTGTTCTTTTCAACTACAATGTATAAGCACACCCTCAACAAGTATCGCGAGCCATTGTGGTTTCCCAGTCATGAAAACATTATATCCCAAAAGCATTCCAAATAGTAACCCAAATGCATATGCCTAACAATGATTAACAGTGTGGACATTTGGCATTAATAGATACGGGTATTAACGAGAGGTCAAGATACTAGTGTTCTAAGGTTCGACCAAAATGTTCATATTTTTGTTTTCACCATTTCAAACACATTTTGCTACACCAAAGTGGAAAAAGTCTGGAATTTGGTACCATACAAATTACATTTGAAGCTATTACCTGAAACTCGACGAACCCTAGCTCCCTGACCCCGTAGACTTTTATTTGTAGTCGCCGTCGGAAACAATCATCCACAAACTGATGGAAGTTACCTTTATCTTCGTGGACGCGGCGGCGATAACACGGTGTTCAAGAAGCAACTTCCTCTAACCCCAAAGAAGAACAATGAGTGAAGAATGAAGGCGTAAAAAGGGTCAGAGATTTAGCAATGACATTGAAACAGGTAATGCATCTTACCTTTGCTTCAATGGTGACAGTGGTCGTTCAACACTATCACAGTGCTCTTCGCGACGAGGCTTGCAACAAAAATGGTCGACAATGTTGGTGGTAAGTGAGACAGGGTCGCGCAGTTGTACAAAAACAAGGGAAAGGAAAGTAAACTGTTTTTTATTTAAATGAAAAATAATCAAAGTCGGTTTTTACTGAAATCGACTTTGAATTAATGAAAACAACGACGGTTTTAGGATAACCGTATTTGTATTATGATAAACAACGACGGTTGTTATATTAACCGACTTCGTTAATGCAAATGTGTTCAAATAATTACAAAAATGCCACCGATTCTTCTACGAGGTCGGTTTTCGAGCAACCGTCTTAAATAAGCTGTCGTAAAATGTATATTTCGTAGTAGTGTGGGAGGTGTTTAGGCTGTTTGGGAAGTTATCCGAGGTCGTAATCATCGGCGGATCCTGCTTATGACTTAGTGTTCCCCTTAAATTTTTCTAATAAATTTTAATATATCCTTAACACTTGTTTACAGTGTTTATTAATTATTTTTAATGCTTGTTATATAATTTGCGGTGCTTGTTAATTATTTTTATTTGTAATTCATGCATTAGCACTTGTTTCTAAAGAGATTAAAGTCCTTGCTCTTCATTGAAATAAGAAGTACAGTTTAACCATATGCATTTTGTAGAAATATTTTAGTCTATATTGTAATAGCTCATGTTCAAAGATCTCAAACTCAATACTTATATATAAACTAATTCTCATGTTGTCATCATGGTCTTTGGAAATCTCATCACAAGTTACAATAAGCTTATTTCATTGTTCTATTCAATCCAGAACAGTAATTTGGTCAAGCTATTTGTTTATTTCTTTAGATTATGATTTATAATTGTTTGTTCCTTTAAATTTTCCTAGATCTGCCACTGGTGCCCCCCTTGATTATTTTTCTGGATCCGCCACTGGTCGTAATCTCAGCCAAGTGTGACCTCGTCGGTCACCGTTTTGGTTTTGCACGTTTCTTGGAGGTTTTTGACATGAGGAGCTTGGAGGAGGCACTAGGAAGGATCATGATCAAAGGGGTCTGTCTTCGCGTGAATGTCTCACCTTTTGATGCAACTAATCGTTGGTGACCTGCGTTGGCGAGAAGGGTAGTGGTGGGGTCTGGTTATGGTGGGCCACCCAGGCCTGGAAGGGGGACTGGCGAGACAGAAGTAGGACGCGTGGTCTTTCGCATGACCGACATTGGCACCTTTGGCATGCAGCGACCGTGACCAACCATTCTGACAACACAGCTGTTGGATATTTGTTGAAACCCATTTGCATAACAAGATTTATAAAGTTTTGATGATAACAAATAATGAATGTCACATTATTAGATTTATTGCACTCATGATAATTATTTGATTATTTGATATTTTGAATTTACTGATATTTTGAATTTATGAATATGAACATAATTGATAAAATTATTTGAAGAATTTTGAATATTGATATCATTCAAGATGAAATGGAATTAAGAAGATTTGTTTCTATTTATTTTTATTAAATTTTATGTAAAGAGATTAGAAGATTGATCTTATCAAGATATTTGCCTTAAGAATGGATTGCATAATAAGATAAAATATTTTTTAAGATTGCATTAAAAAATATGATACAATATTTTTAAGATTGTATTCCATAATATAATAGAATATCTTTAAGATTGCATTGCATAAAAAGATAAAATATTTGTTAAGATTGTATTCAAAAATAGGATAGAATATTTTTTAATATTGCATTCAAAAAATAGGATAGAATATTTTTAATATTGCATTCAAAAATAGGATAAAATATTTTTTAGGATTGCATTCAAAAATTGGTTAAAATCATATGCTTAAATTAGTATAAATAGAAACATATTTTTGTGTTTAGTGTATGCATTCCATTCCAAATAATATTAGAGCTTTAGAGAGTTTATATTTGCATCATTGAGAGAATTGTTATAAGATCATATAGAAGCGTTTGACAAGTCTGATTCTTCAACTCTCCATCAGGATTTAAAGGTACATATTTGCTTAAGGAATAAAAGCGTAAAGGTAACCATTTTATGGTATTCTTATTCTTGACTTTGGAAGATGTCGCAGTTGGGAAGCTAGGATACCAGTTCTGTCTCTTTTCTTGGTGAATTGAGACGTGCGACTTCTGACTCGGAAACAAGGATATCAGCCTGTCTCTATTCTTGGTGAATTGAGACGAGAGTTTTTTGCTAGAAAACAAGGATACCAGCTAGGATAATTGTTGTGTAAGGGTAGACTAGGAAACTAGGATACTAGAAACTCTTGAACACAAAATTAGCATAGTGGAGTTGTCTATTGGATTGATTATCCAATTTGGACGTCGTGATTTTTTACCCAATTGGATTTTCTACATTAAAATTAATTGTGTCTTCTTTATCTCTTATCTCCATATTATTGCTTTGAGTTTGATGTTAAATTGTGAATTATTGCTTTGAGTTTGATGTTAAATTGTGAAGAAGTGTTTATTCCTATTTGTATTAAGATTTCTACTATTTTATAGTTGCTCTTTTTAAAATCAATTATCTACATTGTTTATTTTAATAGTTGCTGAAGGATTGTGAAGAATCATCCATCCCCACCACCCACTACTAACTTAGAAAGTGGAAAATAAAAAGTATTTCCTTTCAAATCTTAAAATATAGTTTAAAATATGTTTTTCGTCCTTATAAATATTGAAATATTTAAATTCATCCTTACAAAATTTTAGCCAATGGGACAATCTGAGACAAAGGCACAAACCACAACCATAGATATTGTCTTCTAACCGTATCATTGGACTTCCCATTTGGAGGAGGCTCTAGGGATTTCGCATTGTTTTAGTCCTATAAGGACCACGTAGTTGGGCATGTATGGATCAATGAGTTCAGAGCAAAGTTGACGTTGATTAGTCATGGTGGCAATGTTATTCTTTACCCTACCCAATCAACAGTTTAAAGGTACATGGATAGGTAAGGGCTTTCAGGCCTATATGATGCGCGGTACACAATCGCAAATAAAGGTGTAATCAACGCCTTTAATGAGAGGTGACACAGTGAGACCCTCTTCTTCCACCCGCCAGTTGGAGAGATGACCTTCACTCTTGATAATATTTCATGTCTTTTACATCTGCCTATCAAAGGCCAGCTCCTTGGTCACATAGAGACCAACTACACCAATAAGGAGATCAAAGGTTTGTTGAGGTTAGAGCTTGGTATTACGAAATACCAGGAGGCAGAAGTTGCGATGTCAGCAAGCAATATGGTGTTGCTGAGTTTGTGAAAGAGGTTGCATCATACATATCTTGCTAGCCACTCCTATGTGTGGGCTACTAGGGTGTATTTTTTACATTTGATCGACAATACCTTATTTGTTGACAAGAGCTCGATGCATGTACACATAAACTACCTGAAGTATGTCAATGATCTAGATCATTTTAATGAGTATGCTTGGGGAGTAGCTGCACTGGCTTATCTTTATGGCCAACTGTCATATGTTAGCCTATATAAGAGCAAGCAAATGGCAAGTTATATGACGCTACTCATGGTAAGTATTTTTTTTTGTGTACTTAGTTATTTTTTGTTAATAGTTTTTATGTTTTACAAGCATAGGTGTTTGAGCATTTGCCAACCATTCCAGCTTGTGAGAAGGTGTTAGAGTATGATTGCAAGCAGTCGTTTGCAACTAGGTGGAAGCCATTGAGGGGTACTGACATGGTTGATTCAACTAAGGAGGCACTAGATACATTGTACGTGTCTGGTATTGTTTGGTCCCTATATGCATCACGCAGAGACCTCAGACCTTTCGAGGACCAGACATACTACTTTGGCTACATCAGAGTTGGGACAAACATGTCGCTATATCTACTAGAGAGGGTTTTGAGGTAATTTAGGCACGTATAGATGATTCTTTTGAGCCACCCCAACATCTTGTATATGACAAGTGTAGTTAGGCATAGGACGAATGGGAGTAGCATGTGGTGTTGTTGGACGAGGTTTGTAATATCCTCAAAAATATATTTTATGATTAAATTATAATAGTAAAATAAGGACAAATTTTAAACTAGAATAAAGTTTTCAGCACACGTAAAAAATTTTAAAATCGAGGAGTAGTTCATAAGCTGTCCAAGATTTTTTTTTATGACTTTTCCAGGTGGCATCAGGGGGAGTCAATAAACAAGAACAAGTTTTGGAAGCTTTCCACGTACACATACCATTAAATGAAGGGAATATTAGTAATGATGATTAAATAAGGGGAAATAGATATTTTCTCCTAACAAAAGTTACTTTCTAACTAAATCCCTTTCCATCCTAACTAAATCAAACACTATAAATAGCCTGGAAAATTCAAACTCTCTGCACCAAAAACCTCTTAACTTTCACTCTTCATAAACTTTTCTACCACTTCCTTTGTTTTACGTAAAGCTATTCCGGTAATCCATCAAATTTATCAAAGGTAGGCTAGGCTTCAATCTTAAAATTAGAAATTTAGTAAGTTTAATTTATGTATTTATTAAGCTACATTTAGCCTTTAATTAGTTAGATTTAAGTTTTACAATGTTAAATTATAAATAGGATACTGTAATTTTAGCAAGGTGCAGGAACCTATAATATATATATATATATATATATATATAAATAATTAAGAATACTGATTATACGAAATCTATATACGTTGTTAAAAATAATTGTGGAATTAAAGGGAGGATAGCATGAATGAATAGTACGTAAATTCTAGGCTGGAATAATAGGATAATAGGCAGGGGTTAATTAAGTACCAGGCTCGGCATCACCAACAACTCTGCACTACAGAAAATTTCATGTAACATGAATACACATCCCGGCTGTCATCAAATAATAACTCTAGCTTTTGCTTTTCTCTAACACCCCGACTGAGCACCCATGATACTTTCTTCAAAGAAGAATAGCCACAAGGAATCACGATTTCGTTCCCGATAATATACCTTGGCCAACTCGGAATAGTTCCTTACTGTTATCCTTTTCCAAATAAACATTTCCGGCCAGCTCTATAAACTTATCCCGGCACACTTGCAAATCATGTCATACACACTTAGCATATTCATATCCCTGTACCTCGGTTTCCGGTAAATTCACATGCCAGCTTGATAGCCTATCTCGGCACCCATGCAAACTGGCCCTGCCGTCAGCCGTAAGTATACCTCAGCACTTAACGTAAAATCCACGTACCATGCAAAGCCCGGCCATCCCATATTGCTATACCCCGGCACCCATGTAACTCCAAACACATCTCGGCAAACCCAGCCATCCCACATGCAATACAGGAATCATGCTCCTTCATTACATAGCTCTCGGCACATATGCACTGCCAGGTTGTGCTCCCTTATTGTATTTATACACCTCGGCACCTCGGCATGACCGGACTCCCTTCATTATACCCTCACTTCTACACCTGTTCACCTCTACACTTACCCATATTCTTCATAAAATAATAAGGTTATGCCGCACAACCCGAACAACACTCACAGGTTTATGACTAAACCAGCTACTATTTCGTTCTCTACAAATTAAGAATGGCTCTATATATGCTATACTTTCTCACGTAGCTTTAACTCTAGTATGATATAACTATCCCGGCAGCCATGCAACTATGCCATACTTTCCCACGTAAATATATTTCAGCCAGTCTTAGACTTATACTCACCTCGGCACATTTGAATTACTGAAACCATACCTCTTCCTTATATATATATACCTCGGCCCACATATACTGCCGAAATGCTACTTGTTTAGTTCCCGGTAATACCACTCAACCAAAACATCTTAATCTGCTCAAGACCATGCCACATATAAATTGTAGTTCCTACCCCAAGCATGCAAGCCATCCCGATTTCATTTACATAAGTATACTTATATATATATATATATATATAAATATTAATTAAAATGGACTATTCAGGTGAGATTCAACTTGGTTATTCCCAACCTACTCTTCTAGGCTATACATATTACGAGTATAGTTATTTCATATAATATTGTCTAGGATACGCTTATATTGAATATATCCATATCCTTGGTGAAAATAATTGTTACCAGCCATTTTAATATCACCAACCCAGTTTTGATATTAAATAGATTTATTTTGTTGGTGAACATGGTAAGATATGAAATGTTAACTTTCTTACTTTATGAAAGAAGATTAATATCTTCCTTATGGATATTCGAGATATAAATAAGATTGATCCGAGTCTCAATTGAGAGATCAGACCTATGATATTATTTTTGAAGATTGATCCGAGTTTCAAATTTTGAGACCGGACCTATGATTTTATGAGATTGACCCGAGTTTCAAATGTTGGAGATCGGGCCTATGATATCACAAGAGATCAGGTGCTAATAAATGGAAATTCATGCATGATTAGCGTAAGACGGTCGTAGCATTCCTACATAATGTACATATGTAGAGGCCATGTGCACCTGTGACCAATTTCATTTCATGCATTCATGCATTCATACAATCATTGAAGCATTTTATGTATTCATGATTTATTTATTAACATGTTTGATGGATTATATAATATGTTGATTTACTTACTAACGTGTTGGATGAATTAAATAATATGTTAAGTTATTTACTAACTTATTAACGCGTTTGGTGATTTAGATTTGCCTACTGAGAAATTTATTTCTCACTAGAATTATTTTATGTTTTTCTTAGATGGCAGTCATGGTCAGATTCCTTGAAGCTCTGGAATAGTGTTGATATATTGAAGGAGCTATACTAAGTTTTGAAAAGAGTTTTGTACCTGTATAAACTTTTGTAACAGAGACATTGACTAATGTATCAGTCCTTTCATATTTTGTAAATTTTATGACACATAATTTTTACTAATACACTTTCCTTGTAAAATTTTATTTTTCTTGTTCCTACCTCAATTTATATTTTTCGTTGAAAGACAAAAGGATAAAATAATAAAATTTAAAATAAGTAAATAAATAAGTAAGTAATTAAATAAATAAAGAAAATTAGTTAGGATGTTACAAGGTTGTTCCACATGAGGCTCCATGGGCCTACACTACAAACTACTTGCCTTGATATTACGAGCATTCGCATTCATACCTGATTCCGCCACAACAGTGAGTGGCACCATGTAGTCGTCTATGTATTTTGCCTCAGCCATTTTATGTACCAGGTGTTGTTTACTTGTGTCAAGTAATGAAAACAATATTATTATCATTTTGTTTTAATTTTTAATGAAAAATAATTACTAATTATATTGTTAAATATTTGTGAAGGATCAATTCAAGATTATGTCAGAGTTCATGCAGAGATTGTTGGACATGAGAGTTGTACCTGAATGCACAAATAGTCATCAAGTCATACAATAAAAGAAAAGACCCAACAAAGGTGGTCGTAGAAGTAGTTGATTATTGTTCAGGACATTTGTCATTTTGTATTATTATTATTATTACTTTTATTATGTATTCAACTTATGATGTTGTTTGTAAAATTTTGTTTTCATGTTCTATGAACTTATATTTATTAATTTATGTTTGCTCTATTTTTATGTTTAAATAACACACACCCAGTAATGTAATAAATAGCAAAATTTCAATTAAATTCATAAAAAACAACAACAACAACAACAACAACAACTATCATAAATTTTATCAATTAAAAACATGGCTACATAGAGTTATCATCTTCATTAGAACTTGTTGTCGTCATTGATCCACACATAAGATTAATGATCTCTTCGGTAGATCTTGGTTTTTTTGGTTTGCACAGCAAGACAAGGATTTCTACTAAATATCGATCAATCATTACATATAACTCAGTCGGTCCTTCAGAACTTTATAAACTTCGAAAAAAATGAAAATCATCATCCCCACATCATTGTTGTCTTTAAGCTCCATACATTCATAATCAGCACAATCATCACCTACATATACAAGTTTATGGTAAAAAATATCAAGTAAGCTTCTTCCGCCTCAAAGAAACAAGCAGCATTTCCTCACTAATTTAAATAATTTTATGACCATTAGGACATTCAAACAATACCCCCTCAAAAGTTGGTACCATATCACCATCATAATACACAACAACAATGATTCCCTCCATCTTCAAATCAATTTGGCGAATATCAACACAATGAATTGACTTGTCCTAGACCACCAGTTGTATTTATTAGAATCTTGTACTTCTCTTGCGAGTCAATTATCAACAACGACCAAGATTACACCAACAAAATAGACAGTTCATATCGCATCGAGCTCTACAAGGGCATTGTTGGCTTATCATACCATCATAAATATGATTGTTAAATCATAATATAAAACATTAATTTTAATTTTTAAAATTAAAACACTTTTTATTAAAAAAAATAGACAATAGAATCATAAATTCGTTGTATTTTTTAGGGGTGAAAATAAACTAACAAGGTGGAATCGTACTTCTATTACACACTTGGGGTGAAATCAAATATCACAATGACATCATGATTTTTTTGTGTTATTTGAGGGTGAAAAAAATTGTACTATAGTATTGTGATTTTGTTATGCATATGGGGTGAAAAAAATAACGAAAAAAGATTTCACCATACAATACAATGTAATCTAGTTTCTGTTATATAATTCATTATTTTTTCACCCCATATCTACAATGGAATAAAAATTCCAATGTGTTTCCGTCCAAGGAACAATTTCGGGGTAAAGCAAAAAGGAACCCGTATGGGTAGTGCCATTAGTAATTGTGGTATTGCTAATAGCAATTACCGCTCCAGGGCCAGTAAAGGTCCATATTTGACAGACCAAACACACTGACCCAAATCCTTAAGGGGATTAGACCCTTATATAGATCTAAAAATGTCAAGAGACGCTAAACTCACTTCAACGACATGGACCAAGAAAATAGGAGAGAAAGAAAAACATGGACGAGGACCACACTCACATCACAAGTTGCACGAGAGGGTACTTAAATCAAGCAATCATGTGAGGTTGCCGGCCATAATGCTTTTGAATTTGTCCTTTCATATCACAAAAGCACATCTGAAGAGACGCAACACCAAGCACCCTTATACCACACACAAATATGTGCAAGTCAAAGATGATGATAGGGGGCATTGCATTTTATATATAGTTTGTGTTAAACGTTAAACCAACATCATATTCATGGCAAAATCCAAAACATCCCACATGAGGGAATTTGGATATATAATATGTGGATAATTCATTATTTCAGTTGGCATGAACATCAAACTACCTAAAGTGGGGTTCCTTTGTAATCACTCTGAGAGAACTCATTCGTGAACATCACATTGTTTGTCTACTTAGTGCATGTGTGTGTTTCAACTTTCAAGTTCTGTGGTGTACATATTTTGAATTCAAAGGAATGGACCTATTTTTGGCTCGATGATGACCTGCACAAACAATTGATCATATCCAATACACAACAATTCTGTGCTTTAGATCTGACTATATTTGGGAAAAGATTAGAAAATCCCAGGAAAAAAGCAAAACAAACTATTTTTTCTGGTTAGTTTTGAGTCTATTTGATTTGACGAAATGGACATAATAAAAGCAAGATCATTTTTTTTTACAATATTGCATGTTCTTTTTAAAATATATATTAGCTCGCATATAAAAAATTGGATTTTAAGGTCAATAATATTTGGAGTACAGAGTAATTGTCAAGTATTAGTCTTATAAAAATTTTAATTATTAATTTAATCCCTTGCAAATTTAAAGTATGACCATATTAATTTTCAATAAATTTTGTCATTAAATTAATTTTTAAAAAATCTACAGTGTACTACCATATTTATTCATATAAAAGATTGAAGTACCAATAAAATTTAAATGAGTTAGTTGAACATGAATTATTTTAAACTCTTTACTGTCTAAGTTCAATTCTTATTAATGTATAAAAGAAATCCTATTACTATTAATAAAAAAATGTAAAAGATTGGATAACAACTAACAACGAATTAATTTTTTTAGGATTAATTTCCTGACAAATTTCTAAAAAACTGTTTTAATGATACAAATTTTAAAGAAAATGATTTAATAATCAATTTTTAAATTAATTTTAAAAAATTATCTAGTGAATCTATAACATCTTTAAAAAAAAAAAAAAATTGATCAGAATTCAGTAGCCCCCAACCAATAAGGTTGGATATGCTATTAAGTATTAAGTATTAGGTCATCCCCAGTTTACTTTTACCCATAAATTAAATTTCTTCATAAAATTAAATTTCAATCTCATTTTCTTTTCAACTTAATTTTAATTACCAGACAGGGTAATGACTCAGGAATCAGAAAATATCAACCGACTATCAATCATTACACATCTGGGTCTGAGAACTTTCATAGGCCAAACTTCTCCATGATTTGGCATTGTCTAACTTTCTCATGATATGTATAGTAATTTTAACAGACATGTCCAATATGTTTGTTCCACAAAATAATGTAACTATGTATAGTGCGATTCTTGAAATTGAAGGTGATTGCATAGAGAATTATCATGCGGGTGTTTCATATGAACCCTTACTTTTTAGATTTCATATCTCACTTGATTGCAATCCATGTGTGGTGGTGGTGCGCTAAGAGGCATCATAGAAAATCTGGAAAAAGGATATCCTTACTCCACCTACAACAACAATTGCTTTCCTGTCATTTAAACCAAGAAAAAATGCACACTCCAATAATAGTGCTTTAACTCACCCTCTTAATAACTTCAATTTGTCTATTAGTGTTCGTCAACAGTAGCCACCACTATACATTGAAGGATTCCCTAGGACTGCGAATTTAAGTCAAAAGTTAGTTTTCCAATTTCAATCATTCTTAAAATGGACGAAACCTATAGACCCTATATATGCAAGTCATCACTTGTGACACGAGCCAAAAGATTTAGAGTTTCATTTCTCTGTGTTTTTATGATACTCATTCTTTCTTTATGCAAGTCATGACATGTATAGAGTATATATTACAGTATGATCAATACATAAACTAATTTCTCATAGGTTTATATTGTCACTACATTTAATACTTACCCTTTGTTAAAGAGGAAGAATTTTGAAATTTAAATAGAAGAAAAAATAAAAGAATAAAATTTTGAATTTATTTAAATGTTAACTTTTCACCTTTTTTTTTCTTTAACTCAATAAAAGAAATAATATTGTTTTTTTGTCCTCTGCATTTTTTTATCTCTTATCCAAATATGATTAGTTTGCGCGAATTCGGGGGACTGGGGCTGGCTTCAAAAAGAGAAAAATAATGATACATGTGATGAAAAGAGAAAAAAAAAAAAAAGAACTATATAGCTATGGAAGATTATGATACAGTACTTTTTGGAAAGAAGTTATATCTGGGATTTTGGAAGATATTTTTGCCTAACTTTCTGTTGTATTTTGGAATAACGTGATTCATGATAGTTTATTGGGGATATAAAATATGGTGTTTTAGATGATGCCTTTTCCGAAACCTTAGACAGCATAATTATGGTTTTTATTATAGAATTGTAGTAGGATGTTTATGATTTTAGAAGGGTTCAATAAGATGATCGATTAGCTTCTAATCCGTCCAATAAAAAATGAGAAAGAAAGTGAAATATTTAAAACATAACGATGGGGGAAGATTGTCCCCTTTTATTGAAACCTCATGTTGGGTTTGATATTCAACTGTTTTAGACCCTTCGCCACGTATTATATTTTTCACATTGGGACACGACGACTCTTGCACACTATGGCATGTTTTTTTATCAACTTAATAATTAGGACGTGTAAATTTCTGATAGCAATGTGCTATATAGTATATACTCCATATGACTCGGACTTGGAAACAAAATTCGTAGACATGAAAACCGTGTCTCTGAATAACGTCAAATATTTTGACAAACTATTGTCTCTTGTAACATCAACAAGAAGATGAGCTAACTTATTACAAATTTTAAAAAATACTACATAGAATCGGAATACACAAGGAAAAATAGTGAGTTTAAATATAACTGTGAATCTTAGCTGCACGTCTTCTCACAGATGTTTATAATATAATTGAAGAGTGGGAATCAAAAGTAGAGAAGAAGCATTGCCAGAGTGGGAAAGACGTGCATGTCTACTATAGAGAATATGTTCATAAAGAAAGAATGTTGTATAATTAGTTATTCATTGGAAGATTAGTATTTTAAAGTAGTTAAGAAAAAAACATTAAACAAAAAAATATTATTATTATTACAATAAAATCATAATAACTTTTTTTGTTATATATATTTTAAACACATTAAAATATTAAATACATGCTTTTTAATCAATAACTAAGATATCTATAATAAATATTTTTTACTAATAACATGATAATAGAATTATGTTTAACAAAACTGACCGAAAAGTTAGTCAGAAGTTCAAAAATTAATTTATTAAATTATAATTATTTGTGAAAATAATTGAAAAATATAAAATAATAGAAAATAATAAAATAATAATTTATTTAAAAAATATAACAAGAAAAATAAATAAATAGATCGAAAATAAATATGAAAGAAAATATAAAAAATAGAAATTAAATTTTCAAAAGACTCTAAAAAATAATAATTAAGGTAGTTGTTTGGAATTTAATCCATCACATGTTAGGAAACTTGAGACGATAAAACAGAACTGTGTAGAAATTGAACTTTTTGTGTTGGTCTCGTAAGATGTGTTATTGTTCATTGTTAGGTATAAGGAAGAAAAATTAGGTTACGGTTACGCAAATTCAAATTGATTGTGGATAACGAGTTGTCGGCGACGTCTTTTTAAATGCACCGTAAAATGTGGACTGCATCCAGCAATATTAGCCGTTGATTTGTTGGTTTTGAGTCTGAGCCATTGATTATGTTGACTTTTTGCATCAATGGGCTTCAGGTAGGTTGTGTTGGAGTGAAGATTGGGCTTGAGGTGGATGTGTTATTAAGTTGATGGATGATGTGGTTCTCTCTTTAGTTTTAATTCATGGATTGAAAAGTGTTTTTCATGGTCCATTTCATTTAAGGTAATGAATGTGTGAAAATGAAATGTTTTATTAGGTGGTGCCGTGGTGGATGTTTGTGACATCTTGACAAGGTTAAGAAACTATATAAAAAAAAAAGTCTAATAAAACCTAAAAAAGAAATAAAGTAAAAATTGAAAAATATATAAATTGCAAATGATAAACCTAAATTAAAATAAAGATATGTTCAAGTAAAATAAAATTATTACAAATGGAAAAATTGTCTCTTTGTGTATTTAAAATAAAGATATATATGGTCTAAAAATTTAAAAGATATTCCTTCATCCCTAATTATAATTCTCTTTTTAAAAATTTATTTGTATATTTTTTATAAGACTGTTTTTAATTTTTAGATGTATTAATTTTTTTTACATATCCTTAATTAATTATTCTCTCTCTAAATATTAATGAAAAAGAAGTAAGTGAATATAGAGAAAAGGAAAAGAATAATTTTAAAATAATAATACAAATAATTAATAAATTTAATATGATAATTATTTTTTTAAGAGACGCAAATTAGTTGAAAAATGTTATAATTAGAAAGAAGAGGAGCAATAAATTTTAAAAAAGTGCATTCTTTTGGTTTCAAAAATAATTATAATTTTGAAGATTTAAATTTATTTATTTTTTTGCCATTTTAAGCCCATTTATAATTTTTCTAAATTTTTTTATAAAGACAAATGCTAACAAATGATTTTGAAATATCGATTAAGATTTTAAAATATAAATAAAATAAATATTTAGTATATTTAAATATTATATTATTATTAAATAACTTACATTTTAAATCAGTATTTTTGCGGGTATTTTAGGAAGCATAGGTGTTGTCTCCTTTGCGACAAGCCTAGTGTTGGCAACGATTGGACCTTTTTGCCGACATGTGGCGGCCACCCAATTAATGAGTGTTAGTTATAACTTATTAGGGTTAGAGAGGCGGCAAAACATTAATTGATGACCTTACAAACTCATACTTCATCTCATCCTCATTATCCACCTTAAACTATTTTATGAACCATACTTTAATAAATCATAAGGCCACTAGTGTTTTTGCTCCCCATTTTCCCAAAATTACTACCACAACTCCTGTCTCCAAGTAACCTTTGTTAGTAGATTTAAAAGAAAAATGAAAGTCACTTGTTTAGTTGTTTAGGACTAGCACTAGAATTTGTCAATTTGTAAAGTACTCACTCCTGAAATATAAGAAAAAAATTAATATAGGATTAACCTATAAGTACATTTTAATTATCTTTTTCATATTTAATAATAATATCTCCAAAATATCTTTCGTTTAATTGGATTTTTATTTTTAATGATATTGTTTTTTCTATACAATTAATGTAGAAAATATTTTAAGAAATGAATTAATTTTTCTATTGAAACAATCATAATTCAATGATATTAACTTTTCTTGATGCATGTGATTTAATTTTTTTATTATTTGTATTTCAGTCCAAAGGAAGTAAGATTTAACATATTTCTTCTCCTAAAACGTTTATATTAAAATATATCATCAATGAAAGTGTAGATTAACGGATCATAATTATCTAGTTTAATTAATTAACTTAAATTTAAAAATTTTATGCATTTATATTAAATATAAGAAGAAAAAGACTCTGTCACCTATAATAATTTTATTTGACTCAAATAAAATTATCTTTTATAAAAAATACTTGTTGTAGTCCATAAAAAAAATGCATTAGGTCTAAATTAGTTTAAATTGAACTAGATATTTTCTTTAAATGATAAACATGTTTCTTTATTTTTACTTATAAGACTCAAATTTAAAATCTTATTCATAAAAAAAGTAAACTTCTTACAATCTAAACCAATAAGATAAATTATTGTTTGGTCAAGTAAATAGAATAATTTTTTCATTTTTTCTTTTAAAATAATTTGTAATTCAAAAGCATATTTAAATATAAACACAATCATAATTTTATCAAATATGTTATTTTTTTCTCAAAACTTAATTTATACTCTTCACATTAAGGTTTAATTGTGATTATATATATAATTTTTTTATTTGTAAAAATTTAACATATATGGTATCAGATAATTTATAAAACTTACACATTAATTTATATTAACCAGCTGAACTAGATCTCTTTAATGATTATATATATAATCTAAGCATACACTTGGAGCAAAAGATAAATATAATAACTAAAAGTCAAAATATAATGGAACTTTGATCTAACATATATTTGTAAACACATGTATCTTTGTATAAAGAATTTTATACTTTCATTCTCGCCGTGTATTTGGATTTAAGTTTAAAATGTGTTGTGTATAATTTTATGTAAATCCAACTAATAAAAACAAATTAAAAATAAAAATGATGATACTTATGCAAACTTATATTTGTAACCTTCTAATCAAATACATTAAGTTTTCTTGAAAATGGTTCTGTCTCTGTCTGAATCGAGAATCAGAGTGTGTAAAATGTTCCTACGACACACAGATACAAACAAACACAGTACAACTATATTTAGCTTATATATTTAGGTTTTATCATCACACAAGCCTGACCAAAACGAGAACACAACCTGGACCATAATGGACATTGTGTTGGCATCCAAGTATTTGACTAGTTTCCTTTCTAGTTTCAATATTCCTCACTTCTTTTTCTTAACAACTGACAATTTGACTATGTTCTTTTTATGTATTGTGTTGTTATTTATTAATTTAAAATCGTTAAAAATTGCCTTTTGTGTATACGAATACATCTACCACTGCCTAGCTAGCTAGAGTGGCAGTGTATCTGTCCCATGTGCCAGGCCTATCCCAGTTGTTACAGCCTTACAGGCCTTCCATTTTGCATTTTTAAGTTTTGATATGAGTAGAAATTTAGAAAATTATTAGTTTAATTAATTTTAGATAAGTAGTCAAAATTTGTCATTAAAATTGTAAAATATTGATCTTTAAAAAATAAATTAAAAATTAATTTTAATCCTGAATGTGTAAAAAATTGTGATAAATTAATAGTACATATAATTTAATAATAAATTAATCTCTAAATTTTATAATTTAATATTAAATTGATTATAAAAAATATAATTTGTTATCAAATTAATCTTTGAATATTATAATTTAATAATAAAACCATTTCACAAATTTAATAGTATAACCACTTTATTTTTACACATTTATAAATTAAATTTTTATTTTTAGTTTTTAGAAATCAATTTAACATCGTGTTACACTTTCAAAATAAATATTATGACTATTCACTCTTAATTTTATTAACAAAATTGATCACTACTATTTTACTATTGACGAGAAATTTATACAAATAAAGTTGTTGAATTTTTAGTTATTTACAAGGAGAATGATGAACTAATTTATACTAATATAAGTTAAACTCATAGGTTATTTAATAATTTCTATAGAATGATTTCATTCCAACATTTATTATTAAAAATAATTATCTAATCATTTTTTTTATCATATATGGACTCTGTAAAATGTTGTTTCTATGTTATAGACGTATCTTCATTCCAATATCATACCAACTCTTGTAAACATATCGATACATGTGCACCAAAGTCTCCTTATTTTCTTCCCTTGTTTGGCTCTTCATGGAATGTTATTTTCTTATTTTTCTTCGGTTCCAAATAGACAAATCCACAGCATTATGAGCCAATTGAGTACAGATCTTTGGGATTTGCTTATTATTATCAATACATTTGGCATTCCCACGACGATTGTTCCAATTCAATGAATTGATTATTTTGCACTTGGGTTGTATTGCAGGCTCCAACGCACACTTACCATTGGATTTGGCTAAGCACTTGTGTTGACTCAATCAAAAGTTTTCAAAATGTATGGGAGTGAAACTACATATCCCATCTTTAAATATTAACATGATTATGGTATTAAACTAATTACAACATGGTAGCCTGCAGAATGAGATGTAACGTAACTTGAACACGTGCACCTGTTAGCCACCGGAATTAAATAATTTATTATTATGAGTTTGTTTGGATAAACTTTTTTAGAGATACTTCTAGAAGAAAAAAATAAGATGAGTTTTTTTACAAGTAAAAATAAGTTTTTTATTAGTTAATTTTTAGAAGTTCATCAATATATTTTTTCTAAAAGATGATATGACATCTACAAATTAGTTAATAAAAAATATATTTTAATTTATAAAAAAGTTCATTTTATTTTCTTTTCTTATTTTTTTCTTCTAAAATTACTTTTAGAAGTTTATATCCAAATAATCTCTATATATGCTTATAATATAATAATATAAATGCCAATTGAAATGAAAGTTGTGAGTTAACTATAAAATGCTTAAGAAAAAGCCATCATTAGCGATCGAAGAAATCGATTTCATGGATTACCAAATCTAATTGACCAAAAATCGAGATGAATGAGCCTCTTTTTCTAAAGCTATGACAAGTGAGGATATAGGATTAATTTAACAAGCGCACAGTAACTTCTTGCTAGTGACTATTCATATTTTAAAAAAGACTAATATGGTTTTGGCAGTAGCAAAGCGATTACTTTACGAAGTGTGTTGGGAATGTATTTATTTGCTGTATGGGGTTGAAATGCACGTGGAAAAAGTACAATGAAAGGCAATTCAAAGAACATATGGAGACACGTTGAGAAACCAATTCCGAAATTGTTGTTGTACGGCTACTTAATGTTTTTTTTTTTCCTAATTTATGTTGGTTTGTAATTTCGTATCAGTATTTTTAAATAGGAATGTGGGATCCAGGTCGCATTCCCTCGACCTAGGGGCACCTATGCCACGATCAAAATTTACAATGGTGCAAATTCAAATTTAGCTTATAGTTTCTAGTTTTGAAATTTTCTCGACAATTATATATCACAAATAGTTACTAGTTTACAATATTTTATAAATTACAATTATTGTCACTTTTTAGAATAAATAATACATACACATACACACTCTCTTCTTTTTTTTTTATCAGCAATACACATTGTTATTCAACTATAAATTATTAGTATCATAAGAAATTTGTTAACATTTATAATAATTTTCTTAAAAAGATATATCAAAATCAATGATTAGTTTATGTAAATAGTTTAAGCCTGTTAAAATCCAAATTTAGAGGTCTGGTAGGACATATTGTTTTGCAAGAAAATTGATAAGACGTTAATATTTATTAGTTTCTTAAACTTATCTGTCTATTTGTTTTAGAATCTAATGAAATTAATTTTAATATATTAAGACATTATTAGAATGCGTGTTTAAATTAATCTTAATTACAAATTTTCTATTAAAAATGTAAAACATTAAGAAGAATTGATTGTAATTTATCAATTGGAAACTTAATAAACGTCTCAAACTCTTGATAGGAAAAGTAACATTCTATATATTTTTGTTGGCCGTTCATGACATGGCAATACTTTACTTTTTTTAGAATGAAACTGTTTACCATTTGATGGTGATTTAATTTAAAAGCGAAGATGGATTGAACATGTGAATTTATTGAGTGAGGAAGGTTTGTTTGAATTGGGAGTGGTATGAAAGGACGTGGAAGACACGCTTGAAATCCATAATCGCTGATTAGCTTCCTAAAAAGAGAAACAAAATGGCAATGGGGCCAGACACTCGCACTGACGTTACTTCTGAGCCAGAACACATTACACTAAAATGTTTCAAAAGAGAACAAGCTTGTTTTTACTGCTAGTGCTAAGTGGTAAATTTTTCAGTGGATAAAAGAAAGTGAAACTATCAAACGGGGGTAAATATTTTTGGAATTTATCAAATATCTGTAAATTTCAAATTAATACACATAAAAGAATAAGTCTTAAATACCTTGTAACTTCTGAAGTTGAAGTCATAATTTTTTTTTTTATTGAAGTTGTAAAACAGTAAGGACTTTTGATTTTCTTTTATATAAAAACTTTGAAGTCATAAATATTTTAATTTTTTTAAAATAGTATTTAGGAGTCAAACATATTTACGGACTCCAAAGTTGTACTTCTTTAAAATTAAATTTTAAATTATAGGTTTATCTAATATTTTTTATATTTGTATATTATTTTATTAACATTTTTATATTTTATGTATTATTTTTATTTAATATTTTATATACTTTATATATTATTTTATTTAATATATTTTTTATATTTTTTTACTAATGTTAAGAATTATTATTTATTTTGAAATTAGAAAATAATTTAAACAAAAAACTTCAAACATAATTATTCATATAAGCAAATTGATATTCAATATGATTTTATTTTTTAATTTTATATTTCTGTTTAATTTGTACTTTTTATTGTATATTAATGTATTATGTTATTTTTTTAACAACTATTTTTATTACTAAATTATTTTTTTGTTAATATTAAAATGATTTTATCAAATAAAATTAATTAATAATATTATACGAAATTATTAATTTACTTAATAATAATTATAAAAATTAATTAAAAAATTAATATTATTTGATAAATTTTAAGTAAATATTATTTGTTAATATTAGTAAAAAATATTAAAAAACATTGAAGAAAAAATCAAAAATTAAAACTAATTTAAATTTATTAAGAACTATTTTAAAAAATTGTGACTTTAAGGTCATATGTATACCTAAATACTATTTAAAAAAATATTTACAATTTCAAAGTTGTAATTAAAAAAATAAAAAATTATTTACTTTTTTATGACTTCAATAAAAAACAAAAATTGTAAATTAGTTTATAACTTAATTTTAAAAGTCATAAGATATCTTATAATTTATCTCTTCATAATTATTAATTTAAAAATTATTCTCATTTTATAAATTCCAAAGGCTTCAATCACATGACATAAGTAACGATTTTACTTGTTACCGAGATAGATTTAATGGAGCAATCAGAGCAGGTTCCACCACGTGATGTAATTACTGATTATAGGTACGTTTCGTTTCTTTCTCGCAAACCCAAAAGAATAAAAAACTTGGTCCAATTTTACTAAATTAAGATTATAAAAATAACTGCAATGAAATAGGCACATGAACAGTGAAAAGCAGGAGAGAAAAAGTTGACAAAATCAGAGGAAAAACGAGAAACGCCAGCACATCTCTATCTCTCTCTTCCTTTCTCTGCTTTTCATGCCCTTCAAGACTCTTTGAAGCCCAACGCCCTCGCTTTCACTGCAAAAGCTAACACCAAAGACCCCAGTTTTTCTTAAAAAATTTCTTCAACCCCGCAATGAAGCCCCACTTATTTATGTTTTTCATTCATCAGATAAGAGACTTTGTTGTGTGGAAGAGAAGACTTGGGACACTCCATCTCACAACAAACATGGGTCTTCAAAATGTCTCTCAATAATTCAAGAATAATAATCAAAGTAGAAAAAAAAAAAAAATCCTTCAACTATCCATCCTTTGTATAAACACTGTACATTTTTTTTTATTTCCTACACTTATCCACGCATTTTGAATCAAAGCTCAGGGAAACAACACTCCACGTTGTTCCCTCTTCCTATCTCTCCCACCATATATTCAAATTCTATTTAGTAATAACCACAAAAAATTCAACAAGCCCAACCCCATTTCCTAAAACAAAGGAAAGAAAGAAAAAATTCCGAACTTCATCCCAATCTTCCATGTACAAGTTTTCCCATCCTTCAGCACACCATCACAATGGCTGTGTTTATAAAATTAAGCCATAAAAATCCCCAATTCCAGGGAACTTCTGTCAGCCACTTGACCGTGGCGAGGCATTTTAACCAGTCAACTCCAAGACAAAGGCCAAGGGTTTCAAATTTCAAGCATTGTTTTTTCCTTGGATGTTATGAACAATCAAGCATCTTCACCTTCAGGAAGAGAAATATTTCAGCCTCATTGTTAACCCATCTGCTACCTCTCTTCAATGAATATTCTCCCTACAAAATCACGAAACCTCTTCGAGTATAGCTTTGGATCAACAGCAGAAATTGAAGTAGAGTCAACTTGCAAGGACTTGTAAGCATGCTCAAGCTTTTTGCTGATATCATAATCTTGCAAAATGTCAATAATCCCAAAGTATAGAATGACATCGTAAGTCTCCCCACTGCGATAAGGGGTCAAATGGCTGATTCCAGCAGTAGTGTATTGATCAAAATCACTCCTCCGGGCCACTCGCTCTGCTCTTGCAGGCATATTGGCTCCTAGCCTGATTAATGATTTCCTGAAACACAAGAAGAATCCTACTTAATACATGCCATAAAATTTGCAAATATGCATTCACATAAAAGCCAACAGCCTTGAATGGTTTAGGAATGTGACAAGTAAAAAGACTTGCAATCTTCAAATCACACAGTAACTACCGGCTGGAATTGAGTTTAATTGTCTGAATAAGCTGAATGTGTAGGATAGATACAGAAAAATCATGAATCCAGAGAAAGTATGAAACAATCATAATTGACTCGATGAATCTATTGTCAGGCCAAAAATAAATTAGAAATCCGAATTAGAATTAATGAATTGGGACCACAGCCTGCATGAGCCCCACTAACAATAATTGCCTGCAATACTATATGCCCACTGACTTGCTAAAATAATGCAAACTACTTTCAATTATAATAATGAAAAATAACAAATAAAATGAAGAAATTATTAAACATTAATGCCAACAGAGTTATAACTTAAGATTGCAACTTGCAAGGGCGTACAGGTCACAAACATCTTAGTTTGTGATGCTTTCAAGTCGTAACATGAGACATGGCTATTATTTTCATGCTGATAGCAGTAGGACCAATTTTGCTCAAGCAAATAATACATCTCTCAAACAAACAATTCTCATTTCACCCTGGTTAATATTGCAAATGATTATGGGAAAATGCCAATCCAATTACAATGCAATAACTTTATAAATTAATAACAAGAATTCCATCAACATTAATTGAAAGGAACTAGAACATATCACTACTTACCTTCCAGATTTAACTCGATCTCTATCCTGTAGCTCTGCTTCAAGAAAGCGATAACCACGCATCAACTTTTCATTCTGATAAGTATCCTGATTGCCTAAAGGGGGAAACAAATGAAATTTAGAATTTTTGTAACATAAAACTCTCATAATATGCACTAAAGTGGATGGTGGATCAATACCAGTGCGTAAAAGAAAAGGTGACAATCCCATTTTGTCACACGGATTATCATCACGAAAATGAATGCCAACCAAAAGACTGTAATCCATAATTTTCTCGGCTTCCAAGAACTCGCAGTCCCGCTCAATTTGTCTGAACACAAAATCAGAGGACTATATAAGCACATACATGTAAAACCCCTAAAAGTTTACATAGGACAAATAACTAGCATAGCAACATACTTGATGAGTTCCTGGAACCAATTTCTTTGTACACGAAAAACAAAGTTAAGATCAAGGTCCTTGAGGGTGGTTGTTTCATCAATGTCCTCCTCAGGTTTATCTGTGGTGCGACCATGAGAAGATCCTTTCAAATCAAATCGTCTATGAATTGGATATTCAGAGCAGAAAAGATTTCCCATCACAATGAACCGGATCTGATTTTCAGCAAACAATAGAAAGTCAAGTACTGAAGCATGGGGCATCCCACCTCCAAACAGCTATAGAACATATCAACCAATCCCATACCTTCTGGCCTCCAATTGGTTTGACACAGTGCACCCCATAGAATTTCGTCACAAGTGAATTTTCATATCGAGACACATGTTGATAATAACTCCGAAGCATCCGAATAAGCACCTAAAAGTTGAAACCAGAATCAAGCACCAATCAATATATGTACCAAGCAAAAGATTCCTAGTTGCAATCTAAAAAGTAGGAACCCATGTTCAATCATAACACATGAATGACCAAACCAATAAAACAGGCCTCCCTCTTTCAAAACCCAAGTTGACTGTTTCACCAAAAATATTAGTCCCCATTTCCCCGGAGTAAAAAAAACAGAGAAACATATTCATTGGACCAAGGGGAGTGTCAAATTCTCAGCATGTTATAGCAGAATTTAACAAGACAAGACTCTAAAAGCTTTGAACACATGTGTCTACCTTGACTTCAGATTTCTTCACTGTCTTTATCATGAATCTATCATCCTGGGTCAAGTAGAAGATGCTTCCACTTTTCCCGGGAGACGAAAGCTCCCGAAGAGCATCATTTCCACATATAGCCAACATGTAATCAGCAGGATCCACCTGAAACAGCTTCCTCAAATGCCTACAAATTCAAACCAAAACACAGTCAACAAAAAAAAAAAAAACAAAAAAAAAAACATAAACACCCCAAAACACTCAACACACCCCACCACACCATCCAAAACAATCCACACCTAAAAACCACAGGGCAGTAATCCTTCCATCGAAACTCCGCGGACTGATGCGGCGGCGTAAGCTTCGACCCCTCCGTCGGAAACCTAGTCCAGAACTTCTCCTTCGGATCAAAATCACCCTGCTTAAGCTCCCGCAACATCGAAGCCTCCTTCCCAACAGTGTACCTGCACAAATTAAAAGTTAAAACCCAAAATACCATCGAAAAATCTCAACAAAATCAAAAAGCCCTAGTGCTTCATTCACCTTATCCCCAATTGCAGATTAAGCATCAACTCATAATTCTTATGCCCCTTCGAAACGGTTTCTCCAGGTCTCTTCACCTCGCTCGAGAAACAACAAGGGTTCCTCTTCATCTCTTTCTCTTCACAATCCGACGTCGTTCCGTCGCGGTAAAACATCGACGCCTCCACATTATCGATAATATCGCACGTGATGTCACCTGCTTCACCCTCCGACTCCCAAATACAAATCCTGGGGAAGCTCTTATCGTTATTAACGCTCCCTCTCCCGTCAACGGAGAACCGCTTCACGTTAAAATTATCACCCCAGAGCAAACGGTGATGAATCTTCATAACGCCGTTACCCTTGGGGACGCCGTTCTCCCACAGCCCCTCGTAACGGTTTCCGTTGGCCCAGCGTAAAGCTCCCTTACCGTTAATCACGCCGTTCTTCCACTCCCCGACGTACTCGTTCCCGTTTTTCCAGACGTAACGGCCGTGACCGTCTTGCACGTTGCGCTTCCAGGACCCTTCGTATAAGTCACCGTTAACGTAACGCTTCTGCCCGAACCCGTGTTTTCTGTCGGAGCTCCACGACCCGCGGTAGGTGTCGCCGTCGGATCCGACGAAGGTTCCGAACCCTTCCATGCGACCCGATTTGAACTCGCCCTCGTAAGTCGCGCCTGAAGGCCATGAGAATTTTCCTTTTCCAGAGGCTTTTCCGCGCTTCCACTCGCCCTCGTACATGCAACCGTCCGTCCAGAGGTATTTTCCTGATCCGTGCGGGACGTTGCCGGAGAAGCTCCCGGCGTAGAAGTCGCCATTAGGGAGAACGCGCTCCACGGCGGCAGATCCGTCCGTTGGAGCGGCCGGAGTCACTCGCCGCGTCGTGAATCCCTGCGCCCGGCTTCGGCCGGAAACCACCACTGGTAGCGACGGAGACGCCGTCGCCGGCGCCGGCGCGACGTCGCCTTTGCGCATTCTCTTTTTGAACTTTGCGGTGGTGGTGCGATTGTGAGGTTTTTTGATGGAGGAACTGGAATCAGTGCATTTTCCGAAGGTGCTTAGAACGAGACTCGCATGTGCATTACTCAAGTTGAATCAGTTCGGAGTGTCGCCGGCGGTGAGGTTTCTCTTTCTAGGATTTTGTTTTTGTTTCTCTCTCTCTCTCACTCTACTTTTTCGCTTTTGTTTTCTCTTTTTGTGCTGTTTGGGGGAAAACGAGTGGGAATCATAGAGAGCACAGAAGCGAAGCGGATAGAAAGAGAGAAAGAAAGAGGGAACAAAAGAGATGCAAGGTCATCAGTGTAGTATTTTCAATTTTAACCAAAATAAACAAATAATAAATTTAAATACAAAATTAATTATATCACATAATTGGTGCATTAATGTAAGATTATGTCATTATTGTATATTATATCAATTTTAATTAAAAATATTTTTTTAACTTATTATTCATTAGAATTTAATATAAAAACATAAAAGAATTCTTGAAACTATCACATTAATAAATAAATAAAATTCAACATAATAATATTAAATTAAATTAAATAATTTTTTTATATTTAAAACCTAAAAAATATTTTTTTCTTCTTATATCTAAAATCAGAATAAGTATTTAGTGACAGAATTCATTTATTTCCACTATATATAAATTTTTTTTTTGAATCAATAATAATCATATAGTGAAATTAGTCTCTTTATAATGAATTAAAAAAAATTATAGTCTTTGATGAAGAAAAAATAAATACTACGATAACTAGTAATTAATTCGATTTTAATTAAGAAAGGAAGACGGAATAGGAGAGGAAGGTGAAAAGAGAGTGATTAATGAGACAGCTTTGGCTAGGGGCAGTAGTTAGGGAGTAATAATTAATTAATTGTGCTAGAAAATATTTGTGGCGTAGTGTGACGAATATACCCTCGTCCCCTCTGTTATTCTTTGTCTTACCCCAAACGACAGCGTATCGGTGCCTCAATTGGATCTGGGGTTTCAATTTCATCGTGACGTAACGGAATCTCCTAGGATTGCTAGCATCTGATTTCTTTCTCTTTCTTCGAAAATTTTATAGAGCCACGATTTCGGGATCTCCCGTTGGTTCAATTACAATTTTGGAAGGCTAATTTTGCTTATAGGACAAATTTTATTTCAAAATATTGAAATAATATACTAAATATATGTAAATTTGATGTTAATTTTAATTAAAACTAAAATAAATTGAAAATTTCTGAGATTAGTTTTTAATATTAATAATTTGTTAGTATAAAATTTTTATACCATTCATCAATTAAAAATTGTGATAAAAAGTTTATGATTTGATTATGATGTAAGACAATTTACATTGTTGATAGTATATATTATTTATTCTTTCAGTATTTATTAAAATAATTATTGCATTACACTTAAAATTAAGAATCATAATAATTTTCTTGATTGACTACTTATACATTTATATCAAATTAAATAATTGTTTTACTTCTCATTATTAATTTTTCATTCATTAATTGTAACTCTTTATTTTGTTTTTAATGTCATCGTTTACTTACTGATAATAAATGTAATCGTTTACTCCCTTCTTTTTTTCCGATAACCGCTTACTCATCTTTTTTGGGACAGATGTAAATGGTTTACTTTAAAATAAGTAAATTTCTAAAGTTCAAAAACTAATTTATTAGATGTGGACCTTGCAGTTAGTTTTTTTTAGGTTAAATTATAATTTTCATCCATCTATTTTTACAAAATTTGATTTTGTTTTTCCTAAAATTTTATTATAATTTTTGGTTTCCTAATTTTCAATCTTTGCTTTTTTTATTCTTTTGTTAATTTTTAGTATTGGATGTTATAATTAACCCATGATATGACACATTTAAAACAAGTTTATTAAAACATAAATATGATTATTCTTTAATCAAATCAAGTAAAAAGTAATTAAAAATAAAAAATTAAGAAAAATTGGCAAAAGAGGGGAAAGAAGGGGTCTCCAGATTTTTTTTTATATTTTTTATTTTTAATTAATTTTACTTAATTTAATTAAAAAATAATCATATTTATGTATTAATAAATTCATTTTAAATGTTTCATAAAAAGATGAAAATCGCAAAGTTTGAAAATTAGAGAGAACAAATGTTACAATAAAAATTAAGGGGTCAAATAAATTTTTTATGAAAACAGGAAAATTAAAATTATAATTTAACATTTTTTTATGAGTGACTTGTAATTAGCTTAAAAGGAAGAAGTCGCTCCTCATCTTTATGAATATGAAATAAACCAAATTTTTGGGACAGAAATAATCTCTGCCACAATTATAGTGCTGTGTTTGGTCACCACCACGTACCAATCTATTAATTTTCTTTAGAAATCTAGCTTTATCAAATTCTCTTTTTTCCCTTATTTTGGATCATCTTCATCTATTATTAATATAAGGATGAATGGCTGAGATATTTTGCTATATTTGCACACAAAATAAAAACACGATATATATCTTGCAAATTGGGGTTTTGTAGAAGAAATGATGAAGTAGTTTTTCTTTTTGCTGTTATTATTACTTCTATGTTTTAGCAGTTTCTTTAAGCAAGTAATAATGAAGCGAATTTGGCAGCAACAGAAATGAAAATGAAGGGTAGCTTTAGGTTGTAATTAACCACCCTTGAGAAAGTGTAAAATGATACTTGACTTTATGTGAGCTTCGGGAATGGGGGTGGCAAAATGGAATTATAAAGGCATGGACCTATTTCAGTTGCTATGGCCCACTCTCACCAGTGTCTTCTCCAATCTCTCTTCTTTCTTTCTCATCATTAGTAAAAGTTAAAATAGTGACATAAAAATTAATCTAATTCATATTTTATGTTTTAATTTTTTTTTTCAGAACATTTTATTCACACAAAGCTATGTCTTCCGTGGCAAATTATTTTATACTTAAGAATTAGATATAATTTAAATTTTAGATCATTTAATTAAAGAAAACAAATTATTATCATTGATGGTAATTATTTTTGATATTTGAAAGATTATTTTAATGATAAAATCTGACGTTTTCTTATAAAATTTATCTTATTAATTTCAATTTAAGCTATTAAAACAATAGAAAGAAACCAATTATGTGAAATATAAACATTTAACTGTACACATAACACAATACCAAACATCTTTCAAGCCATCTGTTTTTTTGTTATATATTTCAAGCCATCTAATGATATATTTGTTCCACCAAAAAAATCTAACAGTTCATTGTATGCGGTAGATGTACGACGGATTAACATGACTTCTCCAGATGAATATTAAAAGTTGTTTATATGTATGATCCAATGAATATCACTCAATTTAAAATTTTTTATAATTACATTTTATTTCACGATGTGGCACATATTATACTGCATAAAAAAATATGATTCCAAAACACGTAAGACTTAATTTCTTTTAAAAGTCCTCTAAATCGTGACTATTAACGTCATATTAATATATGATTTATCATTTAAAAAATACTCATAATTATAATAGAAACCAATTTTTAAAATTAATGCACTCACGACACTCGCATTACGTGTAAGTTATGTGTCATTTTCACGTGTGTTAAACAATAGTATTCTTCAAATCAGCAGACTTCTTTTTCGCAGTTCCCACATGTTTTGGCCTAATTCTTAAAGTTTTTATTTTCCCGAATTCTCCTAATTTCTGAAGTAATAAGCAAAACTTGCAACATGCACGCACGAACTTCTCTGCTAGAAAGTCTTCAGCAATATCTTAAGGATTGAAATATATAAACGTGACTTTTCTAACTTTACTATTGAGACTTGGAGAGTGTATTTACTTGTTCGAGAATTGAAATTATTAGTTAAACTGAAATAATGTCATAATTAATGTTGTTAAAATCGAGAATCCATGTAAATTCGTTGAAATTCTATAAATTGACGCGTAGACTTAAATAGTAAAATAATAAGAATTTATTTCAAATAAAAATAATAATAAATTATCTATAAATATCATATAAATTCAACAGTTTAACAAGAATTTAATAAATTAACATAGTCAACCACGCTCAATTAAACATAAATTCACATAATATAAAATATAAGTTTTTACAATAAAAACACTTAAAAATAAAGAAATAGTTCAAATATCTATTAATCTTCTAATAAAATCATCTCTAATATCATCACCATCACCATTATCATCTTCAAGCTCTTCCTTGATTGAGAAGTGATCTTCAACATTGTCATTCAAAATCAAATTGTCAATATCAAATACATCCAAAGTTGAATTACTTAAACTTCCTCCAACCAAGTCAATATTGTTTCTACTACCACTTCCACCTAGAGGTTGCTCAACTTGGACATTAACATTGTCTTCATCAAAAATATCATTTCCCTTTTATGTTATCCACTCACCATCAGATTTCATATCTTCAAATGGAGGAGCAACAATTTTTCTTATTTGTCTATTTTTCAGCTTCAAGTTGTATATGACATAAACTAAGTCATTCTTCTTCTTTTGATGCAAGCGGTTTCTCCTCTTTGTATGAACCTATAAATAACATAAAAAATCGAAGTTCATAACTTAACTAAAGTCTAGAGTCTAAACTAAACAAACAAAATATTAAAAAACACAAATAAAGTGATGAAGTTCAATTATCATTTCAAATGAGCTCCAATTACGCTCACATCCAAAAGAGCTACAAGTTAAGCTCAAAACATGAATAACAAACCACTTTAATTCTAGACATTCATCCTCAAACATTTTTCACCATTCTGCTGGTGGCATAGTCTTCCTAGAGTTTATTGCATTCTCCATAGAAAAAAGACTTTTAGCAAAATGAATTTCAAAAAGTTGCTCGTTAATTTTATTCCTTACCCCAACGTCCTTTACCAATCTCATCATACAAGTAAATAATCCTTCTTTCACTTCTATATCATCTTTTTTAAAATCATCTTCAAAATGCAATTGAGGATTAAGGTAATATGCAGCTGCATGCAAAGGTCTATAAAGTTGGTTCTCCCACCTCTTATCAATAATTTCTCAATAGGTTCATAACTACACAGATAAATAAAGTAAAATATATTTTAAAATTAAAATGATATAATTTAAAAGCTTACTTTTTCTTCACATTATTGAAGTTGTTTTTAATCCTTTCCTTTGCACGATCCATCTCAACATATACGAAACTCATGACGGGTTGTTGATCATAATCCACCAATTGAAGGACTACCATAAGAGGAGCAACAACTTTGAGGCATATGGATACATTCTTCCAAAACTACTTTCTAAAACTCATTTTTCTACTTTTCTGCCCTCTTGTGAAGTGTCAAACTTACTTTTTTCCACTCTTTAGAACTGAACAACCTCATCAGATATGCTTTCATTGCATGGAGACAAGCTAAAGTCAAGTAAGCAGCTTCAAATCTAGTCATACTAGGTCTAACCAATTCCCTCCCATTTGTGTACTTCTTGAGCATGCTGATGAGCATTGTTCTACCATATATATATATATATATAAATGGTTATCTTTCTTCCATTCTTTATAGTAACTTCATGAACCTTCAAATGTTTCTCCAAGTCTTTAAGTATCAGATCAATGCAATGTGAAGCACATGGAGTCCAATACAAATTATGCTGAGTGTGCATCAATAATTCTCCTGCTGCTTTGAAATTTGCAGCATTATCAGTAATCACATGAACTACATTCCCTTCTCCAACAAATGTGTCAACGCCATTTAACATCTTAAAAACTTTGTCAGATGTTTTTTAGATGTTAGAAGTATCTATGGAATACAAGAATACTATCCATTTTGGATTGTTCACCAAAAAGTTATATATTGAACACCTTTTTTTATCCGTCCACCCATCAGACATTATTGAGCAACCAGTTCTCTTCTACTCATCCCTAAACTCTTGCATATTGTCAGCAGTTTTTTGCACTGCTTGTTTCAAGAGCTTTTCTCTAATATCATGATAAGATGGAGGTTTATAGTCAGGTCCATATTTCTCGATCATCTCACACATCTTTAAAAATGCATGATTTTTAATAGCATTGAATGGAATGGAACTTATGTAAAACAATTCAGCAACTTGAGCATTAACTAAAGGTTTATCTTTTTTTCATCAATTGATTCAAAGTTGCTTGAACACTGACACTCACACTACTTGCACTACCTTCTTTTCTTTTTGAACCAAAACCTCTTTGTCCCTACAAGTTGGTTGCCTTGACCCTGTCAGCACTTTCTTCATCTTCATCAATATTATTCAACCTCCTTTTCTTTTCTTTTGTTGCTTTAGATTCAACAACAATTTTCATCACCAGCATTTTAATCTCATCTGGCACTGTTGCACAAGGCTCAGAATCTTCTCTAGTCCTGGCAAGATAACGCTCGAATTGGAAAACTCCACCACTCATAGTCTTTGAACAATACTTGCATTTCACTCTCTTACCATTGCCATCAACATCAATCACATGTTTCCACCCAATATCATTCATATTCCTAGGGACATTTTTTATTTTACTTCTAGCAACCAAAAAAAAAAATCCACCCGTAATTGTATCACCACCAATTGAATTGGATGCACTTCCACTTATTATAACAAACTAATAATAGAGAACAAAGAGGAAAGAATGATACAAAATAATAAAGCATATATGAATAATGTTCAATTAACTATATTGGTTTGATACAAAATATAAAGCACTGGCCTCTAATCCCTCCATTCATATTGCACTTTGATAACCAATGGGATACACAGCAACATTGATCAAGGTAGTTCAAAATCAATGACAATACCAAAAAGGTACCAAAGCTAAAAATTTAACAACAACCTAAAAATGATGGAATAACATACACAGATACACAACAACATTGATCAAGGCAGTTCAAAATCAATGACAACACCAAAAAGGCAAAAAACCAAACCAAGGGAAAGACACCTTCGCACTTTGCACCGTCGTCGGCTCGTCGCTGCCACCACGCAAACGCAGGTGCACCTTGCCTAAAGCCTAAGGCCTTTGCTTTCACACTTCGCAGTCGCTCCAAGTGAGGAAGATCTGAGAAAGAAACAGCCGAACATGAAGCAATGAGAGCAAGAAGGAACTAACAAAGCGAGGAGGAAAGAAATCGTTTTCCAAAAATGGTGCAACACAGGATGAGGAAGAAGAATGAAAAAGGAGACATTCGAAATGATGTCGTTCATCTTTTACCAGTCTCGTGAAATCGAGACTAGACTCACGATTCTACTCAGAATTGTGCGAGTCTACTCAGACTCGTGCGAGTTCACTCCGATTTCGAGTCTATGTGTGTTTTAACTCACGGAGGCTCTATAAAATCATAAAATTGTACGATTCTGAGTAAAAATGCGATTTTGATAACCAAGGTCATAATTATTTTATGCATCTAAGTGATGTAATTGTCACATTTGAGATGTTATTTGAAAAAGATAACAGTTATAATTTTCACATCCTTAACATGATTTCTTTACTTCTCAACAAAGTTTCCAAATATCTTATGATTATTACATTGTGTCTGTTTGGTTTGATGTTAACTAGAGAATTGATTTTTGGTTCATAATTGATTTTAAATTGAATTTTTTTGTTTGGTATCATGTTGTAAAAGATTTCAAAATTAATTTTAGGTCCAAAATTGATTCTGAATTGAAGTAACTTTGAGTAGTTTTTGTGTTAGATCAAAAAAATCATACTGAATTTTACGTCTAATTAAATTTTATAATGAAAACATCTAAACATAAATCAGGTCAATCAAAAATCAGTTTTAACTAAATTAATTTTTTAAAATCAATTTTATTTAAAATTAATTTTATCCACCATCATTCAAACATGCACTATCCTCCTTAAAAAAATAACATTATTGATATTATCTCTGCAATGGTAGATATTTACAATGGTGCGCATTAGCAACTTGTGTATGCAATGGTATATATTTGCAATGGCCATAGCAACTTAGAAAATATTTGTAGTTAGCCCAATTGACAAATGTACGTAACAATATATTGAGTGGGGGAATGAATGGTCTAATACATACTCTAATGAATGAAAGATCAATTTAACTCAAAATCACACACAAAAAACTAAAGTAAAACAAAATGAAAAAGAAAAAAAATAAATTTAGTTGGACTCACTTGCGGCTCTGAACAATGCTACAGATGAAATAAGTGAATCTAACAAGGTGACAACAACATGACGCCATGATGAGAGGAAGGAAGGAGAGGTTGACGAGCGGAGCAGTAGCGTAGAACGACTGAGCGAGACTGTGAGAGGAAGAAGGATAGGGTGATAAGGTTTAAAATTAAAATGAGTTTAAATTGAAACTACGTCGTTTCGACAATAAAAAAAAGAAGATAAATGACCCGGTCCAGGTCGACAAGTCATCGATTTAACCGCAAACTAGGTCAATCAATTCAAGTAGCTTCGGGTCAAAAGTGCACCCATCAAACTTGTGACTCAACCTGATCTAGCCATTGGGTTGCGATTCTACCGGTCGAGTCGGTCCGAGTCATAAAACTTTGAATATAGGGTCCATAGGCTCATGAGTCCTAAGTCTGGACCAATTAAGTCAGTGTCTCAAGTGGCTACTGGAACTATATGTTCAACTCGATTAGAATTCACATTCCACCTTATAGCGTTGGTTTTGGGAGCATTGAGAGCATTTATTTTCTGCATTCTCACTATTGAATTCAACATCTTTCATTTTATATTTCAAAAAAATTATTTTGAGATATAAATTTATATTTCAAAATAAACATTTGAAAATGTAATAGAAAGTTCTGAATACAAATAAGGGAATCCAAGATTCAAATGTGATTGAACCAAGCCAAGTTCGATGGCCCCTCTAACCCCATGACAAGTCTTGAAAAAACATTTTGAAGGGACTAAACTAATCAATTAAAATATATTTTTTCCAGTTGTGACGCTATAATTACAAAAAAAAAATATTGATTTTGTTGATAATTAATAATTTTTAGGTAATCTAATTCGGCTGTATTTAGTAGAGTACCTAAACTGTGTATCCAGGGTTAATAATTTTAAGTTATTTAAGATTACAAGATAGTTAATTTTTTTAGGAGGTTGATATTCAAATTTAAATCAACAGTAGAGAAATTGTTGTCACACGTTGTTTGACACTTGAATTTTGTTAATTCAGGTCAAAATTAATCAATTTGATAGGAAAAAAATTAGTTGAGTACTAAGTGTTTTTAAAAAAAAATTGTCCAAATTTAAACCGAACATTAACATCTTGGAATTATGTGTATATGTGAAAGTCGGAAGGCACACAATCTTTATTTTAAGACCAAAATGCACGTATCAAATAAAATTAAGAGTCTCGATGAACTTTTCTTAAAAATTTAACCAAATATCGATTTCAAAAAGAGGCTCAATTGACATGATCATGTGCTTCATACCGTCACATCAAATCAATATGAATAAATCTATAGGAATGAAGGACTTTACAAGGATGAACAATATTGTGTTGCCGTATGGTCCAATGTGACGATGGCCTCGAAGCTACAACTTATAAAGACTGATTATATTCTCTACGTATTTATGGATATGAATATTATAAGTAATTTTTAAAGAAGTTTAATAAGTATGTATTTTAATGTAAAATAATTTATATTATCATTTAAATATAAATCATCTTTATATATTACTTTGTACCTCGAGTGGACTTAATTTCTAATTCAATAAAATAGAAAATATTTGTGATTTTTAACTAAGAACAAAAAAAATAACAGTATAAAAATCCTTATATTGACAAATGATAATGCATGTGTTATTTTACTTTTCAAAATTGTATATACCTAGATTGAATCCTGGTACGATACCAATCCGATATGGGGCAAAAATGGCGGGATTAAAGGGAACATTCTTACAAAACAACCTTACACATAAAGAATCAACTAATAAAACTCAATCACTCTGAGATGTAACATTTTGATAGTCATAAATGCATTGAATTAGGAAGACTAGAGTGAAAGAGACCTAGACCTAAGAATATCAGTTAAACAATACATTTCAGAGTGAAGTATTTTAGAAAAATGTGACCCCATTACCTATGAAGCCTTTTTTATGAATAAAAATATAAATAACTTATATTATGTTTTATTTTCTTCAAATAAATTAAATAGTTAGACTAATTTTCAATTTTTAAAATATTAGTTAAATCATAAAATGTGTATTTGTTTGTATACATAATAAATTATTTTTAAATACTTACTAATTATTAGGAAAATGAATGAAATTAAAATCAAAACTATTCAACTTCTAAGCATTTCAAATTCTCTGAAAGTTTTATTCCTCCTCCAAACACAAGGTAAAAGTGAGGAAATGAAGTGACAAATGATTTCTCTGCAATCTTTGATGATGGAACCAACTTCGGAACTGTCCAGCCTAAGGTCACGAATCCTATCAACAACAATCTTGAAGACTTGCAGTCCAATTCAAAGATAACATGGGTTATTTTCAAGCCATTTTCAAGGCATATATATATGTAGCAACCCCATTGCCTCACCCTCAACAACCTGAACACAAGGTACCATCCAATTATCAGTTTTTGCCTGCACAAAAGAACCTGACTCATCCCGAATACAGAAGCTTGAACTTGTCCTCTGAGTCTACAAATGAAAATTAGTATCAACATTACATTTCATAAAACCAGTAGGTGGTTTTTCCCAAACTATATATCATTATGCACCATCTCATGATTAAATGCACTGTCATTTGATAAAAGCTAGTAGCCCAATCCAGTAACACAATTGGTTAGCTCTTGAGAGATCTTTAAATTAATGTTAGGTCCAAATCACTCTATTGTGGGTAGAATGCAGATAAGGGACCTGAAACAAGTAGTATATGAAAGTACAAAAATAATATCCATCCTAGAGTTTCAAATTAAGTTAGTTAGTATATTAGATGAGTTTTATCTTCTCATTTTTTTTTATATCATCTTAATTAGTACCTTAAAAATTTTTAGTAGTTAAAAGTTTAGTGTTTTCAGAATGTATTTTATAGAATCAAACTCGGTCTTTTCCAACAAACTCAGTGTAAGTTGTCAATCGAGTTATATCCATTAACTTATCTTCTCATATTCTAAATTCATATAACTTATCTAAAATACAAATATTATACAATCATTATAATTTGGAAAATTCAGATACATATTACTACTCCAAATTTTAAACTACTTCCTTAAATAATCAACAAGGCAAAGGCATTGGACCCAAGGATGAGAAGGTGGCACTCATGAAGGACCCACGAAACTTGGCATTTTAGCTGTCTTTGTGGACCATAGCGTCATCCTAGCTTTGCAAAATTTCAACTCAGACACATAGACGTGCCATGGAGCAAATTCCAACTTCACATTACCCTTTTTGTTTATTTTTCAACATCTGGCCGAAAAGAATATATTAGTAAACTAGCAAATGATAATAAATTGACCAATCCAAACATTGGCATCATGATTTATTAAAAAATGATTAATTGGGGCCACTATGATTAATTGCTTACTGTAATATTAATAATAAAAGAGTTAGATCAATAAGAGAAAAATAGGATAAAAATATTAATAATAAAATAGCAACTGAAAGTCCCGGACACGTGTCTAATAGAGCTAGGAGTAAGAGGTGCTCAGCGACACATCACGTTAATCCTACAATAGACAAGTGTCCAACGACTTCAAATTTATATTTGTTTTTCAAAATCAGAAGAATATATAACAAATAATGAAATGAAATGGTCGTCGTGACACCTCCTACTTCCCAGGCACGTTAGCTCATAAACTTCACATCGAATAATAATAACTAACTAATATCCTATGCCACCTAAGTTTTTATTGTTTCTATAATTTTAGAAGCCTAATGTATAGAAAAAATTAAACCTAAAAGATTCACACATGCACCACACATTTACATGAGTGAAAATCTTTTTAGCATTCGATTCCCACTATGTCTTCTATTGAGTCAATGACAAAATTAGTCTATAAAAATACTGATGATTTCTAAACCAGACAAAAAAAATATAGAAAAAAATTAAACTCTTATCTTGATTGCTTATCTCTTACGCCTTAATTAGTTTACATTGATTCGATAGCATAATACGCCACGTAACTTTTAACCGTGTATCATGTTTACATGATTTATTAAATTGGAATATATATTTTTATATAACTTAATTTATTAATTTTAAAAATAAAATAAAGTCATTAGTTATTTAAAAATGATAATAAAAATTTGATAAATATGTTAAAGATAAAAAATAAATAATAAAAAACTAAAAACTAATTGATGAAAATGTTTCGACCAACATAATCAAATTAAACAAACAAAGAATAGAACCGGCAATAATGATTGAGATGATCGCTTATCATTTTTTAAAAGGATATCGTTTATCATATAAAAGCCGGATAATAATAAAAATAAGTATCCCTTACATGGAATTATCATGGTGCACGTAAGTATATGAAGTTTTTTGTCCTTAAAAAACATACATTCGTTAAATTTAAGGTCAATACTCAATATCAAGATTACAACCGGCAATTCACAATTGATCAACATAAGTAAGCGCGTCATGATGTCTATTATATTAATCTAAATGTCTAAGGGCAGCTTTCCAGCATTCTTAGCCACTAACTAGAAATCTCATCAGCTATTCTTAACCTTGAGTTTAGATTATGCCAATTTTTTATGCTCGTTTTCTATCCTATATTGTATTAGTCTTCTACTTAATTTTCAGCATATAAAATGTTGGATACATGCCACAGCACTTGAAAAAAATAATCCAATGATATAGGTTAGGACTGCATCAATATGCAAAGTGTATTTTCTTTATCTTAAAGTATCTTTTCATCATAGTCATAAAAAAAATCCTTTATACAATAAATGGAATACTTTTTTTTGAAATGTTGAAAATAAGAGTTTTTTTATATAGAAAAATTTAGAGTAAGATAATGATGCCCCAACCAAAGGCAGATGAGCAGGCTCAAAGATTACTTACAGAAATCCTAATTAACATTTACTTCACTCTAAGGAGACAAGTAGGATTAAAACCTATGGTATGTCAGTTGCGAGACTCTATTTTTGTCCATTTAACCAACCCCTGGAGTTAAATAAGAGTTTTTTCTTATAACTTTTTTATATGAATTTAAATAGAATGAAATGAAAGTATAAAATATTTATATATATTATTATTATTATTATTATTTAATCACAAATTTTCATGCACAATTTTACTTTTATAATAATTACTTGAAAAATATATCTAAGATAAATTCTAATTTAATGATGGTATATTTTTTACATAGATAATATATCAAAATTAGAAAAATAGAAAAGTCTAAGTTTGATACACCATTTGTGAAAAAAATTAATTATTATATTGATTACCAATTAGAAATCACCTTAAATGTAACTTTTAAAATGATTATAATTTTTTTATTGCCATATATTAATTAGTCTTTAGTTTCGTTAGAATGTTAATAATAGTTTTTA
>PYAF01001159.1:387154-428568 GCA_007407185.1 Glycine tomentella | reverse complement strand
AGTAAAGTTCCTAGAAATTCTATTCTAGATTTTCTTGTCACCTATTAGTAATTTATTACCTAGGAGTATTGTATTGAAATTTTTCTAATCTCTATTCTAGGTAAAAAAATCCTTTAATCACATATTACTAATTGATCTAAAACATTTCCTAAATTACACATTTAACACGTATATAAAAATATTGGGGTGTTACACCCCCACTTATATACTCTATCTTGGTACTATCTCTATCTGATGTGGAACTTAGGTTTTCCTGAATAGACTTCATCCTTTAACAATCTTGCTATAAATTTAGATAATTAATATTTTTGTAATGATAGTTAAGACGAAAAATTCCTATTAAAAAAATATAAGTTCAAAGTTCAAGGACTTAGTTGAAAAAAAGTTCAAAAACCTAATTATAAATTGTTGAATAGTTTTGAGACCTATGAAGTACATAATTAATTTTTTCATCAAAATAATTAAGATATTTCATTCCTGAAGCCGCTAGGGTCGACCTAGTGTCTTATAAAATACACTAATATCCCTTATATATATTAATTTAAGGAATATTAATAACGTTCCTTTTTTGTTTATTTTTCAAACATTAGTTATAAAAAAATATTTTACTTAATTTCTCTATTTCGCACGTGTCATTTAAAAATACTTATATATATATATATATATATATATATATATATATATATATATATATATACAAGGATAAAAAAACTGGATGCATGGGGTGACATACTACTGACATGAAATATAGCAAAGCAGACAAAATGGAGTGTCATTTAACACGAACATGAAATATGGTTATCCATAGCCATATCCATATCCAAAAATAACATATATAATTGCCTCCACGTCTCGAACATAACAGTGAAAGCTAGGCAAAAACAAAGAGAGCAACAAAAGCCTAACACTTGAACCACAGACCAGATTATTGTCTCCCGAGATGGCAATCCGGAAAAGCAAACTGAATTCAATTCAAACTAAACAATTTTTTTTTTTTTAATAAACAGAAGACATCATGCATTTATTAAAGTAATCCCTTTTATAATTAAAATAGTAATATGATTAATTAATTTCATTTATGTAACGATCCTATCATTGAATTAGTTAAACTAATTCTCCTACAGGCTACAGCAAACAATAGCTGTTCATTGACAAACTTGAAAATTATCAATGATTTTACAAATTTTATATATTAAATTTATGGAAAATGCTAGATTGTAGGAAACAAAGTTGGACGAAATCTGTTACGCCATTATCCTAGCAATGATTTCTGCCAAATGCTTTTTATTTATTTATTAATTAAACAAATTAAAACACTTGGATTCGTGCTTATTTGTACAAATTTCTTCGAATTATACATTCTAAAATTAAATCATGCCAATATATTCGTGCTTATTCGTTCAATTTCAACTATTTGGTGACGGGTTTTATTGAATTTAATTGAAAGCATTGAGTTGTTTCATGATATTCTTATTGAGATCTTCAGGTCAATTTTGATCAAATTTCAACATTCGATGAAAATTTTATGTAGTTTTAGTTGACACACCGATGTTTGACACCATATGAAATTGCAATTGCTAGCTAGGTTTGTCATGGCCCTCGGCTTTAAGGCTTAAGCCAAAGGTGGGGAATAACCTTAGATGGAGTCACTATTTAACAATAATGTAATTTGGCAAACTCGTCGGTAGATGTATCGAAATCAATCGTGTTGAAAATGATGCAACTTTAAATAATTTATAATGTAGGTCCATTTTGTTTACAACGAAGCATTATAAATTTGCCCATGTATAGAATATAATCTTGATTTAATGTATATCATCTTTATGTATAAATTTGCCCATGTATAAAGATTAAAGAAAGTAATGTAACTGTATTCCATTTTTTTAAAATATTTCATATGTTTTTTTTAACAAATACAAATTCTTTAGTATAGCTCATTTTAGTAAACTTTTTATCCTTCTGACTTGCTCAAAAAGAAGTTCTAATATTCTGTCTTGTCATTGCTATTTTCATAAAAAAAAACATAGGATCATATACTCCTTTAGTTTTAAGGTGTAAGGTGTGCTGTAGGAATAATCATGGAACGGATTAGAATGAGTTAATTTATGTCCCTTTTCAATTCAAAATTTTGTTAGAATTAATTTTGAGAATCTGAACCCGACAATATTTTGGATAAGGTTAAGTCAATCCAATTTATTGGTACAATATATTAATCTTAACATTACATATAGCTAAAACGTATAATTAAAGAAATATACTACTAGATTAAGATATTTTACAATATTGATATAAATATATTTTAAACAAAATATTATTTAATAAGTCAAGAAGTTGTATTATTAATATATAATTTTTTATTAAAAAGTGTACTTTAAAATAATATATAACACTAGGACGGGTTGGGATGACCCATAATATAACCTAGACCCATCCTTAAAATAGCTTCATGTACTTTCCATATTGCTTCTAGGATGATTATTCTAAAAGAAATTGTCAATTTCTTAAATCTGAACCCGTAAGAAATCCATCAGGCCAGGCCATTAGTGGGAAGAGTTGGGCTATGAATATCCCTAGTGTGTTGTTGGTAGAGAAGAAGGAAATAGAGAGGGAGTACGATACAACTTAAGTGGGTGAGAAAAGAAAAGGAATGATTGAGAAATAAAGTTATTTAATTTAAGAAAAAATGGAAGACAAATAGATTAGAAATATGAACATGTCAAGATTAATTAGAATTATTTTTGAAAGTTTCTTTATTAAAAGAATATTTCTGACTTATATCTAAATATATCTTATATATAAAATGTTTTAATTTTTCTTTTAAGTCTATCTAAACATATTCTATATATAAAATGTTTTTAATTTTTCTTTTAATCGTGTACGGATTCGAAACATCTTTCTCCCTCACGCTCTTTGTCCCGTCGCTGTCAGACCACTACTCAACATGACGTCTGATAATACACAATGAACTAGCAAGGTACTATCGAACTCCACATTAAGCTGAGGATGGTGATGTGCATGGTGTCAATTGTAAGGATGCCCTTTGTCCCTAAAGAAGAAGAATCTGTGCGAGTGTACCCTTTATCATTGTTCATTTCTCTTTTTTTCTTCACAAATTTGAGAAAAAAATCCTAAATGACCAGACTTATGTTTATTTCAAAAACAATTTCAGCTTTACCAAACAAATGGAAATGAATAATTTCCACTTACTTCTCTCTTCTTTCTTTATATCCTATTTCACCTATACCAAATAAAGCCTTATAGATAATGTTATAGTTTGTTTTTTTTTTTTTTTGTGTGTGAATGAGATAATGATATAGATATCATTATTTCTTTAACTTATAATACAAAACTACTTTACTTTATTCGTGTCATTTTATCAAATATTTTTATAGTAAATACGTATATTCAGTTTGAACAGGCAAAAAGATTGATAGGATTGGGTAGATTCAGAGAACTTTTGGGTATGAGGAATGGGCAAATGATGGTTAGGTGATGGGGCGGCGAGAGTTGGTCGTAATCTCATAACATAAGATAATGCCAGAAAACTTAGAAGAAGGGATTTTGTTCCAGTCAGAGAGTCGGCGTAACCTGATCAGTGCTTACTTTACTGCAATGGATATGGTGGTGGCTATTATTCTTTGAATTTTCATGTCCAACATGCATGCATGCATTTCTCATACTTTGCGTCATCCCATACCACAGCTAGCTTAAATTTTAGTTTTTAAGTTAGATTGAATTAATAAAATTAATTTTACATCATAACTTTTAGGATTGAATATTTTCTTTTTATCGGATAGAAATTAAACACAATATCAAAATTTTTATAACATTTACACAATATTCATATTCAACTAAATAATAAATTAGATTTCCTTTAAGTAAAATTATATATAAAGCTGAATCGAGTGTGCGTGGGAGAAAGAAAGCGTCTGCAGGAGAGTGTTTACGGTCATAGTATCAATTATGCATCCTATATAATGCATGTACACATTCTTAATTAATTTATTTGTTATTTGATAGAATAAAATAAAATAAAAGAAAAATAAGAATTTTCGTTTCTTTTTTTTTAATTAAAAGGAAAGTAAGATGAAAAAGAATGTATACTTATTATAGAATAATATAAATAATTTTAAATAAAAAATGAAATGTAATAAAAAATATTAAGAAAGTATATTTTAAACTTAATATTATATTATTATTTTAACTATTAAAACATAGTACATTCCTTCAACATGCGTTATTTCAACAGACAAATGGCCTTTTATGTCAAAGGCATTTAATTTATATCTTTTGAGAATAGTTAACACACTCTTCAAATCGATCGGAAACCATTTTTACGTGGACTTCACTGTTTAAGCAATTCATTCCCTTCCTTCTTTTCTTTCTTTTATTTTGATTCTCACTTCAAGCATACATACGTTTAATCTGGTCTCTTTCTGTGAGATCCTTATACGTTGCTTCTGTAGTTCTGTTTATATATAAAATAAAATAAAATTTGATGCTGTAGAAAAATTTGACCCCTTTTTGTTTACTTAAATATTTAAGCTATACAATATTATATATATAAATAGTCAAAATTAAAAATTGTTTATAAAGTTATATGATTATTTATAAAAGTCGAGTAATTTTTTTTAAAAATCAAACAACTTATATTTTAATCTTTACTATTCATAATAATATAGGATTCGATTATCAATATTTATTTTGCTTATTTCTCTTCCTTTCACATAGACAAGATTTTATAAAGAGAGGGAGAGAGAATAGACTATTACACTGTATAATAATTTTATATGGTTATTAATTACAAACTATTTAAGTAAAAACAATAATCATAAATTATCATATATATATATATATATATATATATATTAAGTTTGTTAGTTTTTAAAATAATCACATCAAAAATTATTTCAATTGTAATTCATTTTAAATATTCACATGATTTTTTAAAGTGATTATACGACATTAAATTTTAATCATTCATATATAATTGTATGACTTGAATTTAATATCCCGCTCTCATAAAAATGACCATCTATTTAAGTAAAAAAATAATAAAAAATAGTTATATATATTAAGTTTGTTAGCTTTTAAAATCACATTAAAAGTTATTTCAATTGTAATTTATTTTAAATATTCATGAATTTTTAATAAAGTGATTACACAACATTAAATTTTGATCATTCATATATAATTATATGGGTTGAATTTAATATCCTTGTTCTCATAAAATGACCATCTTGCTAATTATACTTGTGTATGTAGGGAATAGAGATGAAAAAATGGGTTGGGCTTATCGGGCTAAGTTAGAATGGACTAAAAAAATGTTAGTTCAAATAGAAATGGTCCAATTTGGAACAGTTTGATGGACTTATTGGATCAAACTAAACTTAAGAAATATAAACATAAATTCAGTTAGACCTATTTTTACCTTATATTTTTAAATTTATATAAATATAGACTTAAAAAATTAAAGTGAACTAATATAGATTGGCTCGATGGGTCACCGGGCCTTGCAGGACCAAAATAATTAAGGTGACTTTTATTATGAGATTGAAAAAGTGTGTTTGGGAATTCTTTAGATTTGTGTTTCACACTTTTCAATACAATTTCTCACTTTCACAAGCAGTGAATGTTACTAGAGGAAAATGGAAATTTTACATTGAATAAGTTTCCAATGTAAATAAAAACACACCCTAAATCGTAGTCATCGGATCAAATAAAAATATTAAGATTAAAAAGATAAAATCGTGTGACCATCCGTGTATGGGTTTATGATCTAAATTTAGTCTTCTCATCCCCTCATAAAAATTATCCTCTCACTTGAAATGCATGTCAATATGTGGTGGGTGATAATGGGTAGGATATGTACTCAAGAATGGATGAATTGAGTAGTTTAAGATTTTTATCCTAGAATGATTTTCAATTCTCCTTGAAAACTTTTCTAAACGCTTTGTCTCTTTTTTCATCGTCGATCATTAACCAAAATTCTTTAAGGTTATAATTAGTTGCTCAGGAGTATACACCTAAACTCTGTGCAATGTTCTAATACAATACTAAGAAGGTGACACAATTCCAATGTATATGCCTCCCAAATGATTATATGAAATGAATTTGATGAACAATGTAATTAGTAGAATGACTATGAGAGTCAATCATTAAATAATAATATAATGAATCAAAGTACCCAGATAAAAAACCAACAAACTTGATCAAAATTGTCGACAATTATACCTAAGAAACTATTTAAGTATATCGAATCAATGATAGTGAGATAAACTAAGAAATAAAGAGTTTATGGTTTAAAGAAGATTGCATAGTAGCTAGTTCACTCTTCATCATTGAGAACTGTATTCAATCCCCAATCAATTCGACTATTTATAAGTAATTCCTAAATTCTGTTATATCTATTGGTAGATGCTATTTGTTGGTAACTTTGTAGGACATAAACTTTTCTACCTAGTCATCTACTTGAAGTAAGTGTTAAGCAATACACTGTTTCAGTTCCTATTCCTTTTTTCTTTGTAGAGTTGCTAGTTTCTCTTTACAATACGTATTTCTAATAAGTCAAGTGAGTCTATGTCTGTGTTCTTGCAAAATGTAAATGCTAATTCTTTTGGTCTAATGATTCAGAAACTTGTCGACATTGGATTTCCATTCAAATGCTATCACATCTGCTATTTAGAAACTTATCAAGTGACTTTTCTAAGAAAATTAAGATTATTAATTTCTTTATATTGATTAATTAAATAGTTCTATCTTCCTCTATTAATTCTATCACTACATACTTGCTCTTAACTAGATACTCTTTGCATGATTTTTTACCCTTCAATTTGTGTAGTCTTGAAAATTTTCTTTTTTCTTAAAAACTATGGTTTTATTTTAATCTTCATATTATGGATTTTTATATGCTTCTCTGCAGCGGTGGCCTTGACACTACCTAAAAAATATAATTTGTAGTTATTAAGTGACGAATTTTTTTTAATAATTATATATACTTATATAATTCATTAGGATTAAAAATAAAATTTGACACTGCCTAAAAATAAAATTTGATATTATTTAAAATTTGACACTATCTAAAAGTAAAAGTTGGTTCTGCCACTCCTTCTCTGTTTGGTTCTTTTAAGATTGTGTTTCCGTTTATAATGAGTACATACTTTTTCAGACATGAAAATGAAAATTTTGATATAATAGAATTATCAAAATTCAAAGTTCCTTAACTAGTATATATTTGATTTAGTGTTAACTAGAAATTGCTCCCAACCTCGGGTTAATTTTATGATATTGTATGCATTAGAATCATCCAAATCCACTTGATGGCCTTGGATGAAGAAAATAACAATTGTAAAAGCACATCTGTAGTTTATTTTTTTTTCTTTTATTTTGCTCACGTAAGCTCTTGGTGATAATCTTTTTCTAACTTGCAATTGTCAATTGGTTGTATATAGGGGCTAAATTGGTAATTTAGTGTCACAAAATATCGTGACAGCTGTTAGTAACACTGATGGTGGCCAACAAGTGACAAAAATAGTACAACAATTACTATTTTTTTAATGCCACAAAGGATGAGTTAACATAATCTTGTTGATTGTGATTAGTTTCTTTCTTTTCCTTTTTTCCCAATGTAGTCATGATATGTACTTTGCGGTTGTCAACTCTCAAGTTATGGACTTAATACTTATCCATTTCACCTCGCTGCCTATTATCTATAGAAACTGAAAAAGTTGTAAAATGCAGTGTCTAATTTTATTACTTTTTGTTGAAAGTCTTGATACTTTGGATGTTGTTCATTTCACTACTACATACATACCTTTTGGTAACATTTAAAAATGTTACAAAAATATTAAAAAAATGTTACTTATTAATTTTAGTAACATTTCAACAAATGTTGTATCTGATCCATGTCGCAAAATGTCTTTCGTAACATTTTTTTTAATATATTTAACAACATCTAATTAAATGTTATAATTTACTCTTAACATTTATATGATATATAACAACATTTGTATAAAATGCGACAGAATGTTAAAAATGTTATCAATTAGATTTTTAACAATATTTTAAAAAATGTTACCAAATGTTATCATGCTATGATATAGATCCAATAATTTCATGAAATAAATTTTAAAAATCAAATGATGACAACATGACTATGAAAATTGTAATAAATTGTCATTTTTTCATTTTAAAATTGAAGCTAACATGTCATCAAAATTTTGAAACTTTCATGTTGACTCTAGCCTCAAAGGGAAAGTAGCAAATATACAATTAGATAACAAATTCCTATAGAGCCAAACAATAAAAGCTTTAGAGTATGAAGTTCATGAAAAGATAAAATAAACCATGAAGGTACTGTTGTGTAGAACATATACAACTAAGTCATAGCAAATAATATGACAACACAAATCAAGATACACTAACTGTCTTGGTCTTCAATCTCTTCTTCTTCTCCTCGTAGTTAGCTCTTTTGGTCTTTTCCTATAAATAACAAACATCATACAAGTCAATCTTTTGATCTTTTCCTAGAAAAGGTGAAGCATATAATTAATCAAGACCATAAATTGTACTTTCGCTCTATATATAATAAAGTCATAAGAAAATATGATCACTTGAGCACTCAACATAAAAAATTCAGTCCAACTACATGTTATCAATTGTTGAAGGATAATAAGAACTATATAAACAAAACACAAAGCTTAGTAGAAATTAATCCATCAACGACATAAAAAAGAACCAAAATATCTAGATAGAAATGCAAGAATTTCAATAGTAGCCAATACGTAAAAATGATTTTGATATCCCATTAAACAATTGACAACACAATTTGTTAATTTAATTTGAGAAGAAAGTACTAGAACAATATAGTTTCATTTACAAAAACAAAGGAGTAACAAAAGGCCTTTATGCCAAGAGATTTTACAAATCTCATACGCTTCTTCTCCATTTATGCATGGGAAAAAGGAAAATTCAGTGCAACTCTCGATAATGTACTACCACTAGTACATTTATTATTTGAACCATATTTATTGCTCTCTTTTAATAACTTTGTTTCTGTCAAATAACAATAATAATTCAATAATAACACTGATAGGAGATTGTATTCAGAACTGAAATTCCATCAAATTCAAGGAGGAAATCACCATTATAGGAAAAACAAATTAACCAATGGAAAACATACTAGAAAATAAATGCAGAAATAAGATGTAAAAATCATAGTTGAGACACAAATTATGCTCTTCCTAGCCTAAGCTACCAGCTTACTGCCAAAATTTTGTTTTGACTTGCCACTATTCCTCATCCTTGTTTATTTCACCAACCAAAATTACTAACATATTTCAACATGCTTTGATCCAGTTACAATATAACCTTCCACACCATGGACAATATCCATTTCATTATGTTGAAAAACAATATATTTAGTAAAATAAACCAAGGAAAGGATGGTATGAGTAGAGATAAAACACTAATAAAAATAGAGGATTGGTAAAGAAAAAACAATTAACTTTCCAACACATGTTGATATGTTAATCTTTTTATGTTTTTGATGTTGAAATTGTACTTCATTAGTAAATATATTATCTAAACCTCCATATCCCTCAACCACAAACTGTTTAAGCACAACCCATCATATCACATACCACATTCAAATGAAGAGTATCTCAAATATAATGTTCAGTTCACATAATAGATTTTCTTATACCTAAGCATTAGCCTTAGAAGTAGATTTGCCTTTCGATAAACCTGAACTTGCTTTCTTGTACCTCTCAATAGATGCTTTGACACAAAAATAGGAATAGATTATTAACAGTGTTTGCTTAATAAATAGCTTTTAGTAGTTGATAATTTATTTTAGCATTATAAATGATATTGCATACCTTTCCTCAAACCGCATGATGTTTAGTAGCACAAGAACATGCATCAATGTCTTTATTTATAATTGGAATTGACATGTGGATAGATCTGGAATAGTTACTCCTGAGAAACTATTTATTAATTGATCCAAAACAAATTTGAAACCACCAAACATTTTGTTTCTAATTTCCTCAACTTTTTCTTGTAGTTTTGCAATTTTTCTTGTATGCTTTTTATCTCTGCCTGAGCATTTTTCTTTACTTCCTCAATTACTTTTTGAGTTTCAAGTTGAGATTGAGTTCCCTCCCAAATTTGATGGCACAACCCCCTTTCCATATGTCCGCACATGGCCAGGTCTATCTTTTCCAAATACTTGAGAAAAGATATCATATTGAGATGTGCCTTGGTCTACTACTGGATGTGAAGTTGTTGCCTCTTCTAGTTGTGACTATATTAGAAATTAACCATAATTAAATTTGAACAAAAGTTATAAAAAGTAATAACATGATAAACATACAATAATATTTTTGACTGTCTTATTCTTAGGCTAATGTGTTAGAATGTACATTTCCACTCGAGATGGCTCTCTTCCATTTGGGTTCTTTGTTATCTATTCACACATAAACAATAAGATAAGTAAAATATATAAGGTTCAGATAACTATTTAATTCAATAAAAAAATAACCAGCCTTACCTCTTCATCACGTATTTCAACAAAAGTTTTTGATCTTGTGGTATGAAAACTAGGGTGCAGTGCATTACTAACTTTGTTCTTCTTACCATGATCATTTAAAAAAAGTATTATATGTTAGCATAAGTAGAAAGACAATCATAAATGAAGTAAATGAAATCATATTAAAATATATTTAAATAACTAAAGCTAAGACAAATTTCCAGAATTTAACAAGAATTCTCCATTGCTCAAGAGGAACACAAATTGGAAAAGACTTAAACCAAATTTGTGTATCTCCACATATTCCTAGCTAGTTAGCACAAAATCAACTAACTGGCAAACCAAGTGCATTCAATCTAACTTGCAATTGTTCTCCATAGCTTAAGCCATTGGTTTTAAGGCATCTCGTAGGACCTCTTTCTTCTTCCTACTAGAACCTACAATTAAGTAATACAAAATTTAGACTTACTCTATTTTTCCAAGAAAAAAAATCATATTATTTGAAAAATATTATTATTTCAAAACCATATAAATTACTCACTATTATTGTCCAACTTAGGTGATAAAGGTAGTTGGCAAGGGCTTGTTGCATTTTCCTCTAACTCATGAGACCTTGTGTTTCTTCGATAGTTGAGGAGCAAAAAATGATTGAGAAGGACTTAAGCCATTGGTTTTGAGGCATCTCGTAGGACCTTTTTTTTTTGCTTCATACTAGAACCTATAATAAAGTAATACAAAATTTAGACTTGCTCTACTTTTCAAAAATAAAATAAAAATAGCCATCCAAAAATAAAAATACTCAATTAATATTGGTAAAGACACCAAGGACAGTAAGCGAACAACCCCAAACCCATAGTAGTCAACCAATCATATTCTATGAAAAACATTAATATTTCAAAATCATGTAAATTACTCACCATTGTTGTTCAACTTAGGTGATAAAGGTGCTTGGCAAGGGCTTGATGCATTTTCCTTTAACTCACCAGGAATTTCTTCCAGATACCCACTTGGCCATGAGACCTTGTGTTTCATGCTTGCCATAATACTATAATAAGGAAATTTAAGCCTAATCGTTAAAGAACAAGCACAATTAATTTGTAAGGAAAAACTAATGTATTAGACTTCATGCATAAAATAGAAAATTTCAAGTAAGAGTTAAAAAAAAGCAAAAAAATTCTATGCAAAGAACTTTATATTGTATATTTTTTTAGCAACTAAGTACATGAAACATTTTTAAAGAAAACAAATACACAAAGTTGTTATTTGGTGATCTAATACAAATATGTCAATTTTTGTTCCAAGTATGTCATCCCTAACCCAATTGTCGTCTTCATTCTCATGATAATATTGATCAAGTATATGACTTTTTAATTGAGTTGTTGTGTGCTTGTCCATTTCACCATTTTCAAAGTCACCATATATATCAAACAAGTCTCTTGGAATGGTACTAGTAACAACATGCCAATCATCACTTCGATATTTTGTGCAATACACTTGTTTTACTTGGGTTGCAAACACAAAAGGATCATTTTGAAAAATCAACTTTCTGATATTTACAAGGGTAAATCCAAATCCATCTTGTTTGCTTCTAAACCAATCACATTCAAATAGCACAAATTTGGAATGCCCGTAGTAATCGAACTCAAGTATGTCTTTCAGAACTCCATAGTAGGCAACATCTTCTACTTCAAGATTTTTATCTTTCTTATTTTTAAACTTGATTGTAGATGAAGTGACCATAACTCTAGTATTTTGTGTTTTCCTTTCACAAGCTTCAATGTTAAACTTATAACCATTAATCTTGTAAGATGAAAATTTCAAACAACAATGTTAGACCTTCTATTCAACCACTTAACTTCTTCACTTACAACCATATTGTACTGGTTCACCAATTCTAGCTTCATATGCTAGATGTATAGACAAATGCATTGTTAGAACAAACAAAGATGGAAGGAGGGAAGATCTTTTCCAATTAACAAAGAATTAATGCAATTTCATCATCCAGGCACTTAAACTCCTCAACCTCAACATTTGGATCATAAAATCCTAAAGAAGGAGTTAAACTTGATTAATACTCTTGCAACTTTCTTTGGTAAAGTCCTTCTTATTGCTATTTTGAGCAAGTCTTGCATCAATATATGATAATCATGACTTTTAAGCCCAAGAATTTTATATTGTTCAAGCTGAACACATCTAGAAATATTAGACCCATAGTTTTCAGGAAGCTTGACACCTTTCAAATCACGTGTATGTAACATGACTTTGAAATCATCATCCATTTTTTCTTCTTCTTTTTAATCCAATCTATAACACTTGCACACTGAGCTTTATACATCTTTTTAATCCAATCCAATTATATCTACTTATTTAGTTCCTATAATAAGTTATTAAATGGTGAAAATATAATTCTATCTACTTAATACATTGGTTTAACGAATCCTATAACAGATCAGAGATTTAGCAAAGTTACAATGAAAGCAAGGGAAAAGATTGACAAAAACAAAAGAGCTTCTTACTTTCATTGTCAACTAAACCACTCAGGATTAAGGTATCCATGAGACTAAGTGTTTGTTCACCACAATCTAGTTGGGAGAGAAGCAAGTACATTGTATTCACAACAAAAGCACAATAACCTGTATGAAACAATCACCTCAATGCAAATTCTTATATATATATATATATATATATATATATATATATATATACACACTCATACACACACAAAATCACTTCAATGCAATCAAGAAAAATAGATTTAAAAAAAGCGATGAACGCTACGAGAGAGTGAACAAGAGAGTCAAATTGCAACTTGAGATTGAACATTGTTGTGAGAGAGACTGAGAGAGAGACCAAACAGTGTCATAAGAGAGACTGAAAGCGAGTGACCTTGTGAGAGAGATTGAGAGTGACGATGTTATGAGAGTGATTGAGAGCGAGTGACGTTGATGTGAGAGAGATCAAGAGCGACACATTGATAGCTATTGTGAGAGAGGTCAAGAGAGAGACTCATTGCTCACACACTTTATCTCGTCAATGGTTATTTATTTTTATAAAACTAAAAACCTAATTAAGTATAAAAAAGGTAGTTAAGTACAAAATGGATAATAATTAATTAGTAGAAATAATAAAAAAGTGTAAGACAAGTAAATCAGTATTATTCATGATAAAAAAATGTTACGAAAAAAAATATAAATAAACTAAATTAGTATTATTGTTAAAAACTAAAAAAATATAAACAAATAAATTAGTAATTTTTATTAAAAATGTTAACAAAAATTATCATTTAAGTGAATTGGTAATGTTTTTACCACATGTAATTAAAAAAAATGTTAGAAAATGTCAAAATAAAAAATTATTTTATTATAATTTAATTTATTTTTTGTATTTTTATCAGGTGTAATTAGAAAGATAATTAATAGAATAAATTGTTAATTCAATTAAATATAATCATGTCTTTTTTAAAAGGCAGTGTATCAAATGTTGACCAATACCTTTAATGCTAGTATCTTTTATGATCAATGCCTCTTCTATGACCAATACCCTTAATTACAAAAATGTGTTTCTAATTTATATTGATAAAACTTCAAGAACCATTTTTTTCAACTATTCAAGTGTCTTATATATGATCAGTGCCTCATTTTTTTATTAGCAAACATCATTTTTGGCTTGTCATTAATTGATTGCTTGATATATGAAATTATCAACTTGTAGATAGAAGAAAACTTAGTTAAACTATTGAAGTTTCATGCTAATGAAGTAACATCACACACTGACATGGTATCGATTACTTTTGATTGAGATTCTTTGTATAACTTAGTAGTATATTTGAAGGATTGGTATGATAGGAATGTGTTCACAATAATTCTATTGTATGTAAAGTAAAAATGAGTAAAGGTGAAAGAAGAAGGATTAGTTGATGCAATGAATAATGTTCATTGATTTGAACAGGAATCAAGTGTTAAGGAGTAGCACAATGGTGTTGTTTAGAAATATATTATTGTTGTTGTTCTTCCATCATGTGTAATTTCTAAGTAACTTATCTTGTCTATCGATACACATTCCAACTCAAACCAATTCAAACCACCTTTGATTGCTTGAGTTCGTAAAACAGCTAGCAAACTTGATGTCTTGTATGCACATACTAGTGTTTCATCTAAGTCCAACATGACCTATAAGTGCACATATAGGATCAAAATCTACACTAGCAACAAGAAAAGAGGAAGTAACAAAAGAAAACTACTAAAGAATGACATCATTAACATTCTTCTAACAACTCATCAATAGAATACACTTTATATCACTTTCTTATTCTTCTTTTCTGACTATGTTGCAACAAGAGTGACTCAACTCTCTTAGGCAAGCAACAAAAATCAGTACACACAATAAAACCCAGAGGACAAGCTTCTACTGTCTCATTCTAAATGTCCCTAAACATGAGAAAGACATTTCATTGCTCAAGATGAAATAAAAAATGTATATTTTAATTAAAAGAAGAGAAGAATGGGTGTAATTTAACATACTTTACATACATGTTTTCCAGCCAATTATGTATCTCAATTAGTTGGACCAAATATAATGTCAATGCAAAAGTCTTGCAGTGAATTGATTCTTGTTAAAAAAAAAAAAACCTATGACTAATGTTTTTGTTTTATGTCTTAGATGTTTCCAAAAACCCTTTGAGTTCATGGAAGCCAACCATTTTCCACTTTGAGCAAGTCAACAAGACCATCCCAATAAAATTTATAAATATGCATGTTTAAGTAAAACCAAAACCAAAACGAAACCAGAACATCCAACTAATATTTAAGTTTAAACAAAATCCAAACACAAAAACATGAAACCAGAAAACTAAAAAAAAAGGTACAAATACAATAAGACAACAACAAAGTTTGAAGTATAAACAAGTAGTCCTATTCACCTCCTTAGATATGCAAATTTCAGCATCCTCCTTATATTATATTCAACACAACAGGAACTAACCAATTAATCCTTGAACAAAAACAACTTTTTTTCTTCTTCTGCTCACTAAACACAAAAACTGAGAAAATTAAAAATGAAAAGAAGTGTATTATGTTACATGAATTATAGGGTAATCATCAATGCAACTCCTCCCTTCTCAGAAAGCTACATAGGAAATAGAGCATTCAATTTGATCCCATGCCAAATGCAATTAAAATAGATAACATAGCATTCAAACCACGAAATGATTTTCTTCTTAATTGATTTTCAACAGAGCATTCAAACCTAATTGGATTTAAAACCACACTCATGATGGTTAGGGATTAGGGATTTGAAAACGTGAGTTAGATCGTGAATCGCAAGGGTTCTAGTGAGAGTCGAGAGCGAGATCAAAAACATACATGTTTGAAGATCATGACTCCAGAGGTTGACAAAGATTGAGGTTGCGGAGGTTAACAAAGACTACGGTTGTGGAGGTTGAAACAAATTTGAATGCGGAGGTTGATGGAGACTGATGGTGCGGAGCTTGGTCAGGTTCCACTACTACATAAAAGAGTTTTAACATCGGTTATAAAGAAGTTTCAACATTGGTTCTAGAACAGATGTTGAAATGATCGTCGTTGAAAGTAGGCATTTTCAAAACCGATGTTGAACATCATTATTTTCATTGGTTCTAGCTGAAATTGATGTAGAAATGTAACAAAATTTGCATATTCTTAAATGCTTTTTACATTGATTTTGGAAAAATCGATGTTGAGAGTCGTATAGAACACCAAATTTTGGTAAAATCAATGTTGAATGTGCTTACCACATCGGTATTAGCCAAACCTGATGTAGACAATGTCTTTACAACACCAATTTTGGCTAAAATCGATATTATTTTTTGTAAATATATTAATAATAATATTAATATTAATATTAACGGTTAATTTATCACTCAAAAATGACTTACTTCAACATTCTCATTTTAGTTGACTCAAATCCGAAAAATACAAGTATTTACAACCTAATAACAAAAGGATAATGCAATTCTATGACATCTAGCAAGTTATATATAAGAACAAATGTATAGATGTATTTACAACTAAGAGAAATCATAACTTTTCTATCATGAATAAAAATAGAGGTCATGAGTGACTCTATCAAGCATTTATGTATCTTAATCATATATACCAACCTATTTTTCACTTTGAGATAAAATAATAAAAAATCTATTTATTTACTAAGATTATATCAAGAACAAGGTTTTTTGCATGGATCAAACAATTCTATGATGTTCCATGGTGAATCAAGGATTCAAGATTCTATCTACGAACCAAAATTTTATTACATAATATTTGCTCATTAAATTTCTAAAATTACATACGAAGTTAGTCCACTATCCGTTGGCCAATAGTGTCCACTATATGCCAATATAGACTGAAAAATCAAAGTCATTGTGCCATTCACATAAATTTGACTTGTCACATTTGAAGTTCACTATCTCCTTGCAACTATAAAAGCTAGCAGACAAATATCATAAAAAGTTCTAGTACCACAATAGTTTAATCATGCAACCTATGAAGTTAATTCACCTTAAGAATTCAATTCTCTGTCTATTAGCCTTCCAGCAACTAATGTAGCTTCTCTAGCCAAAAAACTATAATGATGAAATAATCCCTTCTTTTTCTAGAAGGTTAATGCAATGTAATATTGGAACAAGAAAGACATGGTAATTGTCTTTAAAGAAAATAAGTAACTTTAAAATGTAACTGCGCTTGAATTGTTACCTTGACAACATAAAGTTTCTTAGAGGTGATCATTACAAATATCCATTTTGCATCTTGAGATTCTTCATTTGTATGAAGTAAATCTCCATATTGCTTATTAATAATTTTTCCCTCATGCACAATGTATTCATATTGTTATCTCTCTCGCTAATTTAAGAAAATAAGAACTAGTAGAAAAAAGAATATAAAAATAGAGCAACATGTCAAGCAACCTCATGCATTTTAAAAATATATATAATATATTCACACACAACCAAATCAGAGATGCATATACAGGTTCCAGATACTTGATGCATTATTTTTGAAGCTTTGATTGAGAGCATTGTTCAAGATCAAGATTCTTCCCATTTCCTAAATCCAACCTGCAAGAGAAGAAATAAAAAATTACAGTGACACAAACCAAACAATGTCCTTTGTTTCTCCCATTTTCCACATACTCAGCACCTTAACGTCACTATGATATAAGTCATGTGTTAAGATAAGAGACAAAAAAGAAGCAAAGTTACGATCCCTTATTCTTTCCTCTTAAACTAGATATAAATATCCATTTCAATTTTCCAATTCCATACAAATAATTTGTAAATGATGAATCATATTTGAATACAAAAGCAAAACTAGTGATAGTATATGGTATGGAGAAACTTGAGGTGATTAATTAGATGTTGATCCATACAAGTGTATAATAACAACATGATTCCCCTGTTCCCATAATGAAAACATCAAATAACAACGTCATTATGAGTTTATAAATTACTAGTTTATGACGTTTGTCTGTATAAAGCTTCTAATTACAAAGAAATGGACTAGACACCTCAACTTATTGTACTGAAACAACATGCGCAGGTGAAAAAATATGTGCACATAAAAACACACGACAAATTATAGAATAGACACAGGTTCTGAATGATTGCTTCAATTGCCAACTCAAATCACAACAAATTCGGTTAAATCTTAACCCAAGGTTAGAAAGAGTAACAACTTTTCTTTCAATTCCAGTCAAGTAAAATAATTTTACCAATAAAATAATGGCTAACCAGCATTTGTTTTACACCATCAAAATCAGTTGGTGAAGGCGTAATTCCACCCAACCTTTCCAACTGCATAAGTCATCGACATTAGCAGAAACTACGTAAACTTGAAAGTAGTTTTTATAGCTTTCAAAGAAACTGTACTTTTCAAATAGAGCCTTCCAAAAAGCCTTACTAAATTCTATTTCCGGTAGTTTTTAGACAAAGGAATAATTATCAATTATTTAAATAAATAAGTATTATTATTTAAAATCAATAAGTATTAATATCCAAAATGATTCAACAAGAAAATAGTAATGATTACCCCATAGATTTTGTTGGCATATTGGAACTGCTCCATCAAATACACGAAGTGTGCTCATAGAAACATTATAACTAGAATTCATACAGGGATAGGTAGGGGTAATGATTGGCATATGATGGGATCTGTTACGAGGATTTTTGCCAGGATGCAAAATAGGAAACCAAAGATCATTCTCCTCTATTGGACATAACATGACAGGAGTTGGCCACCGCCACTGTGCATATACCCTGACGAATCTAGAAACAAGAATACTTGGAATTGCTTTCGGATAAAACTGGTACACTCGAGCTACAAGAAGTGCCAAGTTAACACCACCAAGAAAATCGATCACCTAAAAATAAACATTAAAAAATGTAACAAAAATATTTATAAACAAGCCAACAGCCATATTAGTGGATACTCGAAGCAAACAAATGAATCAACATGATTAGAAAGGAAGATGAAAAAAATTAAAATATCACTCACATTAGAATAAATGCCTCGCCTTTTGGCCCAAAATTTCAAGCAACGAAGTGTTGTGCGAAAGTGCTATAAGCCATACAAAAGAAAGTGTAGAAGTATTAGGTGAACAATAAATATTATGGAATGAAAAGGTTAATTCACTAAGAAGAAACATCTTAAAAATACCTCAAAATTAGGAACAAATTTTAGAATTTGATCTGCAACCCTACAACCATTCAAACTTCGCACGGTAGGCTCATCAACATTGTGTAGAAGAGAGACATAAGATATATTCAAGTCATATTCATGAATTCAAAAAGAAAAAGCTTCCAAAATATGGTATAACAACTACAAAACCTGCATGATACAGATAACTGAGTTTGGAATATAAAAATATTTAATTTTTTAACTTCTTTGACCTCATAATAACATCAAGCACAACTCAATCTGAATATAATAAACTTAGTAAGACATTTAGGAAGTAAAGATTCATCAAACGTTACAACTTACAAGCATAGGATGAGTGGTAGGTTCTTTAAAATCAATGCTTAATTGTTAATTTCCTGGCATCTCACTTTCTTTTCCTTGTGTATTGTTGGTAGAGATATGATTCATATTTTACCAAAATTAGTTCCCAAGATTCACAAATGTTCAGAGGTGACTTTGGCTCCTTGCATGATTCTTATTTCCAGGATAAGAAATCATGCCAGGATATAAATCAAAGGAGAATTTTTCAGAGTTTTACCAATCCTTTGCCTTACAAGAACTCTTCCCTAGATTTGAATACAGACTCTACTGGGAAGCATATGCTTATAATAACAATAAAAATTGTAGAAAGGGTTCTAAGCATGGTTTTGATGGGATGAGATATGACTCTGCTTCTAACCCTAGTGATCACTATGAAGAGACTAACCTAGTGGTTAAGCATACAGATTCTCTGCTACATGGCTATGAAAACATCAACCTGAAGAATGTACAAAGGGGTGAATATGTAAAATCTAAACCTTCAAATTCAGTACATAAGTTAATCCAATCAACTTCTTCTTGATCACACAAAAATAAGCCAATCCAATCAATTAAACAAAACACAGAAAACATCACCAACTATCCATCTATAATCAATTACCAGATTCAATCAACGAATAATGAACACCCGAAAGAGAAAAATAGAGAAAAAAAAGTCAAGGCAAATAAGAGATATCCAATGTTGTGAACTCTTTACACTCAATCGCTACCAAATCCACACCCAAATCCCCAATTCCCACACACCACTTCAAGCAAATCAACCTCAGCTTCTTACACCCCACCGCAATACACCCAATCCCCATATTCGTCACCATCTTGCACCTCGCCAGCCACAACTTCTACAAGTTTCGAGCATGCGCCACCACAGTGACGCTGACGTACCTAAGCTCTGTCGTGTTCGACAAGTCCAGCTATACCAGGTGCTCGTACCATGCACCGAGGCTCAGCATCTCAGTCATCGTGAATCGCCGCGACCGTGACAGGTCTTGCCGTGACTGATGGGTCATTTTCGCACAAACCTTAACTTTCAAGTTTCTACCACTGCACTCTACACACAGAGGAATGGGTTTTATCTCTTAAAGGTGAAACCATAGCGTCGGTCTTGAGGCATTTGGCAGGGCAGTCATTGGCAACAACAATGGGCGAGGCAAATTGCGGGAGGAAATTTTTGGTGTGTGGCAAGAGGAAGAGAATAGGAGAATGTGTTGTATTCCGCATGGATGAAAAGAAGAATACAAGAGAAAAGTGGAGAAAGAGGGAGGGTGATAGTGATTTTAATATAGAAATAAACAACATCAGTTTTTGTTCGTGAACAACAAATAACAAGAGTAACATCGATTTTTAAAAACCAATGTTGTGAGTGCTTAAACAATATCGATTTTTAAAGAAAAGGCTACTTGGGTAACATTTATTTTAAAATGTTACTAAAATTTTATTTAATAATCAATAATAACACTTGTTTTAATAAACGTTAGAAAAAATTAAATTTAACTAACAATGACAACATTTTTACAAGTGTTACCTCTTAAATGTTACAAAATGTCTATTGTGTAGTAGTGCTTGTCTGTTTTACTATTGTATTTGAGTGATCCAACCAAAATGTAGAAAATTATTTGTGCTACCACAACTTGTATGGATTAGTGAGAAGTAGTTCAAGTTTAATCAAAAGTCTTAAATTGAGTTTTGAATATATAATTCCATTAAATATTCAGATAAAAAATCTTATTATTCATAATAATCTTAGCAGGATTCAAATATTATCTCTAGAAGAGGATAATTGTAGTTTATAAAAATAAAAACAGAAAATAAAAATAAAAAAGACAAAATAAGATGGCGATGTGCCACATTTTATAGATTGCAAATGCATAAGCCCGATCGTGCCTATATAGCTATAAAGTACATAGATCCAGAATAAGTTGTCAATATAACTATTTTATTATCATAACCTCTAATTAAAAAGAAGCATGTGTGTAGCTTAGGCCATTCCAGTGCTACATTTTCACTAGGGAAGACTTGCTATTCCTAAATCAGCAGCGTATCAAAAGTCAAAATATTGAGTAATCCTAATGAAGAATATGAAAACTACAGCACACACTTGGAGCTTTCATGCTACAGACTCAATAGGCCAATGTTCCCTCCGAAATCGGGTAATTCACATAAGCACACGAAAGAAACAAGTCCAGTATGATGAAGACAGATAGCTATAGTGCATTGTCTGACAGGTAGACTAGGACAAGTAGCTCGACATAGTGTTGCATGTGCACAAAACAAAACATGATGTTTCTTAATTTTGAAAGATTTGGGCGGTTCTATCTTTAATATTAAGTATTGAATAAAAAGTAAATACATTTAATATCTTAAAAATATAAAAACATTCATCATTTACTATAAAAGAGTAAAAGAGGGATTTTTACAAAGATTTAGAATTATTCTTTTGGGATAAAAAAATAAACAAAGGCATGCACGTTTCATTATTATGAATGGAAACAGACACAAGAAGCGGCCTCAAAACAATACCGAACATGACCAGAACAAGACTTACTGGAAGTACACCATAGAAGAAATGGAGTGGAAAGGAGGGATCCTTTGGTCTGGTTTGCAAAGGAAGTAGGAATGAAAGTCATTCAATTTATTAAAGGAGGAATGTTAGTAACATATTCTAAGATTTTAATAGAAATTATCAATTAAAAAGATACTTCCTTCAATATTGAATACAGGAAAAAAAATTATAATAATTAAAAAATTATTTAGCATTATTTAATTGTACAAATTTTAATTGAACATAAAATTTCATTTAAGTGAAGATTTAAATATATTTTTGTTACGTGAGATATACCATTTTTCTTAGATTTTTACTTATTCAATATAATGATTGAGATTATTGAACATAAATTTTTTAAAGTATAATATTATTAAATAAGTGTAATTAATTGAGATTTGTTTATATTTAAAATCGTTATACAAGAATTCTTTCTTCTTACATTGAAGATAGAAAAAAGTATTATTAATGTTTGTGTTATTGAAATTCTTAAGGTAGTTACGAAATTTTTGTTAACATGAATCACTAAAATATAGGATCTGTATGGATAAATGTGAAATTAAATTAATTCTAGATAAATCTATTTTTTTTTTCAAATTGGAAGATATAGGACTATGGATGGTAAAAAACACACACGCACACCCACCCATATATATGTATATATATCATACAGATTTAATAATTATTCTTCGAATTTATTACAATAATACACTTTTATATTGAATATTTTTTTTATACATAATAGATTAGTCAATTTCTTGCACTGAGACTTGATTTATAAACTTTTTACAACGTGAAACAGTTTATTAATTTGAACCCAAAAAATTTAAAACTTTTAGATGAGCTTAAATTAAAAATTTATTATTGAGTAATACTTTGATGTTGACTACGTTCATTTAATTTTAGAATTGAAAATATTAAAAGAAATGTTAAAATCAGAAATCAACGCTCCAATAGAAATATTGATATATATCAAAATATTAATTTATTTTCTAAATGCGCGCATGCATTTTTTTTTTTATAAAATATTATTGACAATATTATTGGAACATCTACAGTGACATCTATACAATTGGTTCTTAGATTATTTTTTGGGATCTCATATTAGCACATCAATATTAAGAAATCTACCAACTCTTTATTCCAACAATAAACTTACTAAGAATTTTAATTAGATTTCACATGTTCATAATTTTATATTTATATATATTTGCTTTAAAATAATAATTTATTTGTATTTTAATTTTGAAATAATAAATATGCAAAAATAATATATAAAGAATGTCTTTCTATTCAAATTATTGCTTTACACTTTTAAATAAAAAAATCAGTCTCACGATTATTTTAACTCTCTCAAAAGGTAAGAGCATCTTGACACTGTTATTTGTGATGGAACCACAAGTAGACTTTTCAATTTTTGTAAGTCTCACTACTAAATTAAAAGATAAATTCATTAAGTATGAAATGAGACCTATCAAATTTAATGACAAGTGTCTTAGAAAGAAAATGTTGCTAGCACTATTGTTCAATTTACTATTATAAGACAAATTAATGAAACTATTAAACTCAAGTGTTCAAATGAAAAATAAGTCAATTAACATTGTTAAGAAATTTAAACATTTTTCTTTGAATAAATAGTATTTTTGACAGCTTGTACAATGTCATTTAATTACAGACCACCGTATAAATTTATTAATTTTTATAATAATTATTTTTGATTAATTGATAATAAACCAATGATACATAAAAATTGTACTCTTTTTCTTTTCATTTAAATCTTAAAATTATATAGTACAATTTGATTAGGATACAAATGAAATGAAGGTTTTTTTTTTAATAATAATTTTATCTTTTATTTAGTTAAAAAATTTAGAGAAAGAGGAGAGAGAAAATAACATTTTGAGAGAAGGCAAAAATTGCATGACATGACAGCCTCCCCTCTCCTTCACTCCATATTCTTCTCTACAAACATGTAAAAAGTATACACATCACTAAATAAACTAGCTATATAGAATTTCAAACTCACCAAACTAGATCCAAGATTTTGTTTGGGAAAACCTTGTCATTGCTTGCTCTCCAAATTCATCAGAACATATGGAACCCTTTATTTTTTCTTACAATCAGAGAAACTACACAACTATATAGTGTTGTCCATTTCCACCATGATGGGATTCGTATGTAACGGAGTATCAATCTCCTTGACAGTTCGCTCTATATATAAACTACTTTAGTATCCGTTTTTCAAGGAAAGATGAGATCTCCAAACCTTGATGCAAAGAATAAACTTTTTCTTTCTCAGTTTCATGCATCCGAATTCGTCTTTGAGGTAGTTGCTAAATTAAACAAACTACTGTTCAAAAGCCAAATGACTGAAGACACGTGCGTTCCATTATTAATTATATAACCGTATATATATACTTGTTTCTTAAGCATTCAACACACACTCTATGCTATCAAGTATCAATTCAAGAAACTTCCCATTATAAACAGTCAGAAAAAGAAATAAATACAGCTTAAGAATTGAAACTTCCTCTTCTACTTCTACAAAACGAATGTAACAAGTAGAGAAATAGAATCAACACACTCATGACTCATTTTTACCCTCATGTGTATTTTTTTTCGAGATAATTTTGTTCATGAAACAGTTGAATACTAAATGTGGATCATCTCTAGTAGGTCACAGCAAAGATTTGAACCTTATTTCACCACCTTAAAAAGTAGCTTATTTCATTAGACTCGATTCTTGTTGGTATCAATACATTCTTTTAAACATATTTCTTAATGTTGACTAAAGATTCATTAAAAATCACAAATTTTTATGATTCTCATTTCTTATTTAATGAATTTCCCTCAATATTTTGTAATTTCTAATAAAAATATATTATTAGAGTGTGTTTGAGAATATATTATTCATTCCTCTACACGTTTTATTCATTTTAAAAAAGAGGAAGTTTCTTAGGCTGAAGCTGCTTTTTTTTTTTTTATTGGTCCACACTGCTTTCAGTTTGCTGTGGTTTTGTTCACATTGTCTTAGACAGTTCCATGATTGGACCAAATGCACATATTTAATGCGTGTAGATACCTGTCCTGTTTTATTCATCATGATGATGACAGAGTTTCATTAGCTTTGCCTGTTTCTTTGTGTTTGCATTGGTTTTGATAGCCATGTTAGTATATAGATATATGGTCCCATTGTTGCATCCAAACGTGTCTATTTAATGCCTCATCGAACTTATCACCATGCACGTTGATGTAATTGCAAGCCCAAATAAAACCTGTTGTTCTTCATCCCAAAGGTTAAGGGAAAATAGATAAAATTTGTCGAGTTCAAATTGAAATTTCATTTCAGTAATAATCTGTGAGTGTAAATTATATAGATAAAACTCTAATCTTAATTAAACTAACATGACCAAAAACGTCATTTAAATTTTATCTAAAACTTCAGTCCAGGAAAAGTCGTGCCATTGTACCAAAATATCTGCATATTATACGCAATAACTTCTTTTTTCTTACGTGCGTTTCCCATTTTTACACTAGTTGATGTCGGTAAGAAATTGATTTGGGGCCAGTTGTTGACTCACTCTTAAACATCCTTTCTATAATTAGAGTGTGTGTAATTTAAGCGAGAATAATAAAAATCGATTTTGACCGCAGTTAAACTTATTTTATAAAAAATGTATATATTTAATGGTAAGCAAAATTAGTTTTGCCTCAAAACCTCGGTTTGAACGTGATAAAAAGCAGCTTTTGCATTGAGTTGAAGATTTCATACTAAATTTTATACCAGACTTGCTTTCAAGAATATAAAAAATAAAAAAAATAAAAATCCAAACATAAATCACTTGAAAATCAATTTTAACTAAATTTAATTAATTACACACTTAAACTGGCTAGACTGTATGATCAGGACAAAAAAATAACATAAAAATATTACTCATTTTCTAATTTATGTCATCCAATTTTATTGTAAAGCACCAATTAAAATGAAGCCTGGTAGAATTAAATTGGGAGCCACTGGCGCTAGGTCTTTGTTAAATGGGCTTTTGAAGGTTTATAAGATTGGGCTGACACTGGGCTTCCACAGAGAGGTGATGATGATTTGAAAGGGCTAAAACTTCCACCACCTCCAGTTATTACTTCTTGCACCCCATTACATATTGGAAAACTCAATCCAAGATGTAAAAATATAATGAGATGCATGAAGCAACAATCTTTGACAAGACAAAGGAGGAACCCTGACAGTCTTACCAAATAAATAAATAAAGCGAGTGACAAACCATAGTGGCATTTTTATTTATTTTTTTCTATTCATGAAACATTTTTTATGACCATAATATAACTTTTTCTTTCTATTTCTCTCCACCTCAATTATCTTATACATTTTTCTGTATGTTGACAATGAAAATTTGACTACGAAAAGGCATATGATTCGATATGTTGGAGCTTTCTCTTTTATATGATGAGAAGATTGGGGTTCAACGATACATGCATCAAATGGATTGATGGATGTCTTATTTCTAGCTCGATATCGTACTTGTGAATGGTAGTCCCTCAAAATAATTTATGTTGCAAAAGGGTAACACAAGGAGATCCACTTGCTCCTTTCCTTTTCACTATTGTGGCAAAGAGATTAGGTGGCTTGATGGGGAAGTGATCTCTAGAAATCTATGTAGAGGCTTTAAAGTGGGGACTAACGAAGTGCAAGTCAATTTGTTATAATATGCGGATGACACAATTTTTGTGGAAAATTTCAATGTGGATAATGTGGTGATCTTAAAAAGTATGATGAGATGTTTTGAACTAGTTGTTGAAAGTAAATTTTCACAATAGTGGATTTGGAGGTATTGGAGTGGAAAGGGGGGAAACGGAGAGATTCTCAAAAAATTTAAATTATACAATTTTGTCCATCTCATTTGTATATTTTGGTATTCCTATCGGTGCAAATCCTAGAAGGATGGAGACGTGGGAGTCAATCATCAAAAAATTTGACAAAAAGCTTGCATCTTGGAAACACAAACATCTTTCCTTTGCTAGAAGAGTTTGTTTGATCAATTCAGTACTTACTTCTCTACCCCTCTTCTTTTTACCTTTTTTTTTTAAATTCTGGAAGGAATTTCCAGGAAATTGATGAGGATTTAAAGAGTTTTTTTGTGGGGTTTTGAGTATGGGAGGGAAAAAATATCTTGGGTTGAGTGTGAGAAAATTTGTTATCCTAAGGAGGATGGAAGGTTAGGTGTTAAGGACATTTCTTTGTTTAATATTGCTTTGCTTGCTAAATGAAGGTGGAATCTTTTCCACAATTGAGAAAAAATTTGGAAGAGAGTGTTAGATTCTAAATATTTGGGTTGGCAAGGAATGAATGATGGTGGTTCAACACCTTATGAGTCAATTTGGTGGAGGGACATAAAAAAGGTGTGTGAAAGACAAGTGTGTTTGTGGTTTGAAGATATGGAGGAATGGAAAATAGGAGAGGGTTCACATACTAGATTTTGGAAAGATAGGTGGTGTGGGAGGGAGAGATTACAACATAAATTTACAAAGTTGTTCTTTAACTCAGATCAAAAGGAGGATAGTATAGAAAAGATGGGATCATGGAGAGATGGTAGATGGGTTTGGAAATTTAGATGAAGGGGAGAGTGATTTGAGTGGGAGAAGCATTTGCTAGAAGAATTTTTAGCATTGATAGATAATGTTAATATTAAAGGCATTGGAGGGGATCATTGGGTTTGGACCCTGGATCCATCAAATATATTCACGGTTAAATCCATTTGTCTTGCATTGCATAATTTGAAGGTGGGACCAAATGAGGAGGAAGTGTTCAAGCGACTATAGCAAACCAAAATTTCAAATAAGGTTTCTTTTCTGATTTGGAGAGTCTTACATGATAGGTTACCTACAAAGGTGCCTTGCTTGTGGTTTGTGCTGTCAAAAAGGATATTTCACATGTTCTCTTCTCATGCAAAGTGATACAAGCTATTTGGTGGAGATGGTATAGACAACTGAAAATCCAATCGATTTCTCATATTATAGCTTATGATCATTTCTGTTAAATTTCACATGGATTACAAGGACAAAAACAAAACAATTGGTGGTTAATTGGGTGGAGCTCCATTGTGTGGAATCTATGGCAACAAAGGAACAAATCTATTTTTGAAAGACAAATACCACATGAAGATAAGGTATGACACAAAATCCTTTTTGATGTATGGTCTTGGTTAAAAGCATATCAAAATAATTTTAATGTATAGTTCCAACAATGGCAACTGGATCCAAGTGTTTGTTTGGGTATTTGTTGAGGAGTGGTGTTAACAGTAATACTTGGTTTATTAGAGAATATATCTTTTCATATACGACATCATATTTGTATGGGTTAAGATTCATTTTTTAATAGGTGATGTAATCTTTTTATGTACTATTAACAAGTTGATGTAGGGGAGAGTACCTATCTTTTATTTTGTCGGAGTGGGTAATATCACACACTTCCGCTGATACTATAAAGCCTTGGTGACTGCCTCTCAAGCACTTTGTAATTATTATAGCACCTCTGATGCATTTATAATATACATATTCATTGCTGAAAAAAAATTATACATTTTTTTGTCTTCTTATTTCTTTCTTTATTGTACATTTTTTTTGTCCAAGAAAATTGTATATATGCGAATTCTCTTTAATAATCAGCAAGCTGATGAGCATAAAGGTATAAAAGTAGAATACTGAAAAAGAAAAGGGCCAGTGGCTTAGATAGTGGAAGCTCCTAAACAAATTACTGTTACTGTCATTTACACTCTGAAATAGCGCTTTCTTCTACTTACCTGCATGCTGTTAATTTCCGATTATATAACACATTCGTTTGGTATATTAGTTGCATTACAATCAAACCCAAAACTGAAACAATTGCCTAAGTTGTAACCTCAATTATTATTGTTTAAATTGTTAAAAACATGAAGGTTACTAAAGATACCCATGAGAATAAATCACATGGTTTCTAATCCTATAAAAAACATAAGACTAAGAAAGATATTGAAGAAAATGATCGAAAACAATTAATAATATCCTTGCAAAATTAATTTTTTACTAAAGATCTAGTATGATCTATTTAGCCAACTTCATTCATGAGACTATCATTGTTATTTATTAGTTTATAAGCCTTTTAAGTACGTACCCTTCAATTTTACTACCAATTGAACTAATGATAAGAGTGCGATTTAACAAATTAATTGTATCAGATAAAATTAGGAAAACATGTATATGAACCTGAGTTGAAAGAAATTTAATAATTTAGTCCCAATATTGATAATAAAAATAATGTGACATAAAATGAGACTTGGAATAGAAAAAAAAAAAGAATTACAATATTACCTGCTCATATTTTCAAACGATTTACTATCATGAATTTCATGGGGGAACATTAACTGCTATGTAGCAGCCGTAAGACACCCATCAGTCAAAAAAATAGAGGGAAAAGATTGAAAAACTAGAACGAATATTATTGACCTTCGTCAGAAACATGATCAGAAGGAATATGGCCAAAAATGTCTGGACAAGAGTTCCAATTTCCTTGTTTTCGGGCCTCCCAATACCCTCCTAAGTAGCGGTAGGTGCCGCTTGCTTTATCCCTACCAAACCACCGTGGTTCCCAACCGCTCTCTTGCATTTTCCGAGCCTGAATAGTGAAAAATCCCATTCAAATAAATATCAAATAACAAACAGAACTAATGAAGTTGACATAGAAAACAAATACTATAGCATAAGGATTTGACCCCTCTAACGTGCAAAGTGATGTTGAGATTTTGGCAACTTTGTAATTTATTTTATACATCATGTATGTATTACATTACAATTACAATTTCAACCGTCAAGTTTTTTAGTTATTGGTTATCACTTTATATTTTAAACTACACCATTCGCTTTAAATTTTCAAATATATGTACATACACTATATTAATTACTCCACTTTCCTCCCCACAAAAACATTGGTTGAAGAATTTTTTACCTTATTTAACATTTACGCAAAGAGCCAATCCGCTACGTGTCTCACCTCATCAGTGGTAATAAAAAATGTAGATACTATTACCATTTAGTAGGAAGTTATAAGGTTAATTTGATAGTTGAAGGAAAAAAAGAGAGGGAGAAATTTCTGGTTAGAAGTTCTCTACTGATAAAAACTAATAAGACTAACTACTAACATTGATTGATAATAAAAAATATTATTACTAAGTGAAGTCGCGGTCAACAACAACATGATCAATTGTCCCTCTTAATCATATTTCCCCAATACCAAAAGTCTTAGAAGTGTTGATGATAATCAAGGATAAAATTATTGCTCCGCACCCAATAAATTAAAAATATTATTGGTTTTCAACTGAACACAACCTACATACTAACCGTTCCATAGACAGAATTAGGATGCTGATATCCTTGAGCTAAATAGCATCTTTCTATTCCCTTTTTACGATGAAGGGAAGAATCAACAATCAACTAGTTCTAAATAAGCACTTTAAGTATAAAAAAAAAAAAAGAGAGAGAGAGAGAGAGAGAGAGAGAGAGAGAGAGAGAGAGATAATAAGAGAAGGTATTAAAATATATAAAAAAAATATAAACTGAACGATAGGATATTTCCAATTTAATTAATTATAAAATAGACACAGAAAAGTTGCCAGTACCACACATTAAGAGCAAATCGGTCAAAAGTGTTTCCATTAAAAAGTGAAACAGTTAGTGCTTGCTTATGTTATGGGAATAGCTATCAGTGTTAACTGTGATTCTTGTCTTCTACAAGTAGTTGGCATTTGATGACAGTCAAGGCATTCTAGCAGAGGATTTGAAGCACTAAATAATCTATTTCCATCCTTAGGTAGCATTCAACGGCTAGACCAAAAGGAAAGAGATGAAATCCCACAGAAAAGTTTTGTTCAAATTTCCTTGATTTCACCCTTATTAGTAAACCAAGATGTACTAAGTTTTAATCTCGTCCTATTTTGTTCTAGTTTTAAATCAAACATATAACAAACTCCATATCGGGTGGTGTCGCATTCCAACACAATGCTAGCCTACAAGTGAAACCAACAAAGGAACTACAAAGTAAAATGAAATATTTACCTGGCGTTGCCGCTGTTCTAGCCGCAACTTTTCTGAATTTGCCATATCATATTCCCCATTTTCCAAATGCCTCTGATCTGGTCTTAACCTGGAATCAGTAGGTGGCAGCTTTTCCTACTTATGCACAAACAGAAGTGATAATAAATGTCGAGCACAAGCACTCACAATATGCAAAATATAGTGATATGAATATTTTGGTCCTTTTATGTTAAATTTAAATTATTTTATATAGCTCCTCCATGATATAGAAATGATCAAAACGTTTCCTTAGTGATACAAGCATTTATAATGGTGGTAAAAAGGTAGAAAATTATAAAGAAAAATAATAGGAAGATAAACTGGCAACACAAAAGAAAGTATCAGTTAAAAAAAGACCTTTAATCCAGGGGTAAGTTCATTTAATGTGATGGCAAACCGAGTGAAGTTATATCTAGTGGGAAACTTGGGAGGCTTGCTCCGCTTCCATAGTAGATGGGCATCTGACATAGATTGATAACCCTTCCCTTTCCCACTGTAGTCTCCATTAATATAATACATGCTGTCATCCCATTTTCCGAGTAATGTAGACAATATTTTCCCATTTTTATCCTGAACAATACCATGAACCTGAGAGAAGTTCACATGTCAAGTACTATGTGAGACAGAAGTTAATGTCATAGCAAAGACAAGCCTCTGTAAAGATGGAATCCATGAAACGGATATAGCACCTGATGAGGATTTCGGTCAATTATAGATTGTTCCTTGAATTTCAGATTACAAGAGTAGTCTTGGTTTCCCTGTATACGCATTGTACCATAATGATCACAATACAGCTTCCCCAATATGAGATTGTATATTGATGTAGTAACCTGAAATAAAAGCTCCATATCAGTTTAGAACCAAATCTGGACACAGAATTTGGTTGTGGGAAATCCATGGAAGTGGAAGCAGTTAAAATATACCTTACTCCACTGGAATACTTCACCATCATCAAATTCCAAAGTCAAAATGCCAACAGGATCAAGCTGAATTGACCGACCCCAAAATTTACTCTTTAAGTTGCTATCTCCCCAAAATTTCCAACCTGTACCCTCACAGTGACATGCTACTATCATTGGATGATGACTGACCTGAGAGAAAGCAGAAATATAATAGTTTCAAAACGGAAACAGACATATTCTAAAAGGCATAATTATATCCAATGTTGAAATTCAAATTATATTTCCTTTCATTGGGTTCTATGGAATTTAAGCACCCACTCACATTATTTTTCATTCATCAAATTAATTGGAGTAGTTTTAAGATTCTACTTGAGTTCTTCCCTCAAACTGTCTTCATATTAGGACCACTTTTTTCCTTTTCATCCAAACGCAAGAGACGTTCTAAGGACTTCAAATAAGCATGATCACTTATATTAGTTATTAATGATTTGTAGGAAATTAAGCAAATAATAAGCTCAAATACATTAGATAACAACAGCAAATAACAAAGTCACATTTCACACACATAGACCTTTTAATTCTCGCAGCTGGCCTTTCAATGATAGGTTATCTAAGCACTGATTAACCTTGGAATTCCATAACCTCCCTAACATAGTAACATCCAAATACATTCCTTAACATTTTGTACCAAAAGAATAACATGTGGCTTTCACTTTCTCTATGCTACTTTTTTAAGATATCAAACATTAAATGATAAATACATACATATATGATCAAAATAATCAAAAAAAGGTTCATCTATTAGCTAATATCAATTAGACCTTCTCTGAGAAAAATCGAATTCCTTTATCTGGAAAGTCAGCCTCATATGTTTCCCCTAGTAATGGGTTAAATGGTTTGCAAATTCTCCCTTCAGTTGAAGCATAGGCAGATATAGCAAACGCAGCAACATTGAGAATTCTCATGAGACTGTTACCCTGCATAGCATTATCAATGAGTTAAAATAGTTAGAACATTGCACCCAGTCATACATTGAAGAACTAACTGCAAAGTAAAAAACATGGCAACATGAAACTTGGGTGCCATCTCCAGACTTACCCTTCTTCCCCATTCATATGCTCGGTCTATAAGATAAGAATACTCCATTTCTTCACAACATTTTTGCAGAGATGAGAGAGGCTCATTAAAATAAACAGGAAGGCAAACTTTAGTTAGATCCTTCCCAATATTATCCTTAATCATTGACCAAAGACTGACACCTTTCTCCTTTTCAACAGGGTCAGGCAATTTCCTACGTCGTTTAACATAAGGATAGTTGGTTCCAACAGATCTAATTGAAGGATCTACATCCTCTTCTGATTCAACTGTATAGAGTCCTTCATCATCTGAAGAGAAAGACGAGGCCCTAATATCAGATCCATTACTTTTAAAAGAATTGGATGATGATAGAAAATCACGAGTGTCAAAAAAGGCAGTGTCATCTTCATCTGTTTCTTCCTCGGCTGCATCATTTCTCTCATTATCATCCTCAGACTCACTTGCACTTGCTTCTGGATCAAAAAGTGAAAATAAAAAAGAAAATGGAAATAGTTCATACAAAATCAGAGTATCAAAGATAGTAGCTACCACCGACCCAAATTAACTTGGGTTAAAGGTGTTGTTGATGTTGATGTTGTTGATCAAAGATAGTAGCTGCCATTTAAGCACTTCTAGTTCAAGAAAATGCACAACCAAAACTGAATCACACAATCAAAAGATCTTAAGCGTATGAACGGGTCACCATTTAAGAACTTACCACTAGATTTCTCCTGCCTTAATCTAGAGGAAGCCTCTTGATCATTCAACTGTCTTTGGCTCTCGTCAACAACAGTGTTCTCCAGATCAACCTTTTCTGTCTACAATAATAAAGTACAAATAAATTTTTTTACTACACAAGGAGAATAAAATGCTAACCTTAATCAATATGCTAACAAATAAAAGAAAGCCTTTTAAAAAAAAGAAGATCAATCAAAAACTCTCCAAAGCCAAAGAAAACCATTTTGTTTATAACCAGGGAGGGAGCCATTAAAACATGGGTAATTCAATGGATGGGCTTTAGTATAAAAGGTCAGAACCTTACCAAGAAATATTGACATATTTTCCATTTCAAAGATAATCAAGTCCACTGACTCTCTCCTAATTAAAATAAAAACAGCAGTTTGGGGGAAAGAGTAAATCTCAGGAAGGCACATTTGTAAATCATTAATGCAGAAAACATAGCGGTCTATCAATATGTACCTTTCAGGTTCTTGGCTTATACATTAAGGTGAAGTGGTGAACAAGCTTATTGGCTAAACAAAAATATAAGAACACTCAAAATTATATAGCATTTTATGATTAGTCAATCCACTGCACCTTTGCATGCATGGCCATTAACTGGTTGAAAACTTATACAGCAAGATAAATAAATACAACCCAGAAATACATCTTATTAGTGTCTCATTTCAACCTATACAATTTTTTATAAAGAACATTCAGTTGTGCATATATATCAATAGTCCAGTTATCCAAAGATTAATTTCTAACAGAATTCTGCTACAAATATGTTCCAAAATCATCACAAATAAGAGAGAATAGAAGAGCCTCGACCTCAAGACCAACTAACCATAACTTCATTCCTTTTGGATTTAAGATTTATATCTTAGAGACACTATGATACCAAACCCCTACTTGAGGCACCTATCTAGTTAAAAAAAAAAAAAAAAAAAAATCTCAATATGAGATATGGAACTAATTGTTCGTCACAAACCTATTTAACAAGACAAGGAAAAGAAATGAACAGAAGAAAACTGAATATTATTAATTAAAGTTGCACCTCTGTCAAGTGAACCCAAAAACAAGCCATTGCATTTCGGTTCTAGGTGGTGTACAAAGTATAAAAGAAAAAGGGAAAAAACCTGAAAAATTACACATCTGACATTTGACAGGATAATAATACACTATTCTCTATTTTCTCTTAAATGAAAAGGAGAAAGACATGGCTCCCTCCCTTCTTTACCGCAAATCTTACTACTAAGAATGACCAGCTTTCTTTGCAGTAGTAGAAATCCACCAAGAATAGCCAGTTTGACTAGCATGAAGTTTTCTACTTTTCATTAAATGTACCTCTAATTGCCGCAAAGTGTCGATTAGCGTCACCTGCTTCTGCTTAAGCAGCTGAAGCTGGTTTTGCAGTGCAGCGTACTCATTTCTCATAATTTTCTCAGTGTCCTGAATAGCTGCTTCACTTACACCTTCCTCCATAAGCCGATGCCTCAGTTTCTCAGTTGAAACGGCCACATTGTCCACCGGCGCCATCAGCTCGCTGTTGGAAATGCGGGGAAACATATCTTTCACAGCCTGCAGGGCCTCCATCCATGCCACTCGATCCTCCCGAGTGTCGGCCCTCAAGTGGAGTCTCTTAGTCCCAGTGAAAACGGAAAACCTCTTGTCATCCGACCTGCTCTCTCGAATAGTCGAAATCTACACACACAAACACAGAGAGTCAGAGATCAATGCAACAAACAGAACTCCTCACTCACAATGCCAGAAAAAGAAAGGAAAAAACGCCATGCCACCCCATCAAAGTTTCAATACATTAATTAACATGCCATCTGATAAATTATTAATAACCAATGTTCAAAAATACGTCCGCCTCCACAATGTCATATCTTTTACAATTTATATGACTACCACCGCAACTGCGCCCACATTTGTCTCGATTTCTTCAATATCAAGGATAGTGACTAACTCAAAACCTCAATTCAAAACTTTTTCTTTTACGAAACCACATATATCCTCGACGAGAAGCAATCATGCTTGAATCGAGTAGAACCACTGTGGACGACAAATGTCTCCATCGAGTGTAATTTAAAAAACCTTCGTTAACAACTAATTCCATCGATCATCACTAAAAAAATGAACACTAGATGTCATAAATCTGATATTCAGATTCATAAATAAATAAACAAGTTAAGACTTACTAATTAAAACCTCTGAATTACTAATTCCGAAACCGAAGCGAAATTAAAACGGAAAATAAATAGAAACAGAAACAGGAATAGGAATTGAGAAAAAAGCGGAAGAAAATGAGAGAAGAGGAAGTTAACGAGGAATGGACCTTGAGATGGATTTCGCCGACGGGCTTGCGGCGATGGTTGACGGCGTGATTGGAATTGCGGTTGCGATAAATCATGCGCGCGGATTCGTCACCGATGACTTTCGATCCCTTCTCGGTTTCGGAGTTGACGACGATCTTGTCGGGACCGTGAATCTTGTAGTAGGAGAGAACACCATCTTGGAGCACGAACCAGCGCGGCCTCCATCCTTTTCCGTAGTTCACCCACTTGTGTAGAAACCCCGAGATTCCGTTCCCGACGAGGTCGTTGATTCTGACGTCCACAGCCGCCGGCGCCGGAGGGAGGCTCGCGCGGCCGCTCTCGCCGCCGTTGGAGAGGCAGAGGTGGAGCTGAGCGTGGCGAGGGGCGGAGTCGGACCTCGCGGGGAGAGGGGGCATGGCGAAGGCGGGGGCGGCGAAGGGCGCCGGGGAGGAGTTGTCGGAGACGGCGGAGACGCAGCAGAAGGGATGCATTAAAGGGTGGAGTCTGCGGCGGTGGAACCGGGAATGAGGGTGGTGGTGATTGAATGATGAAGGTTCATGCCTTCAAGGTATGTGTGTGTTTTTGTAATTGGAAATTGGAATGGGGAGAATGGAAATGGAAGAAGAAGAAGAAGAAGAAGAAGAAGAAGGAAGAACGAAGAAGAGTCAAGAGAGGGAGAGAGCGAGTTTGTGTGAAGGATCCGGAGATTAAAAAACGGTTACGTTCTAAGTGCTCTAACTAAAATAATTCTATTTATTTGTTTGGCGAAATATATTTAATGGATAAACTATACAAGAGTTAATAAAATAGTCTATGTATATTATAAAAAAGTTTTATACGCTTGTTTAATTACAAATTAAAGTTTTAATTTTTTTTCCAGACTTATCTTCGCTGTATACAATATTGTTTGGACATGTTAGAATTATCATATACAATAAAATTATTCCTCTTAATATTTAAGAGCTGCATATATAAATTATCATTCAAATTCAACAATCTCACATCAATTCATCACCGTGAATTTCTTGTCAAAAAAAATTAAAATACTAATTGTATTTTATTTTTATTTAATTATTATTTTATGTTAAAATATTAGAAATATACAATAATTAAAAAGATAGAATATTGCTCTAACGAGATATGGAAAAATAAAGGTAAGTTATAAAATTGTTTACAAAAATAATATAACACTTAATTAAATAAACTCAGAATGTCGAAAAGAAATGTAACTCATAAGATCAGTTTTATAATATTTTGTAACAGTTTGTTTGGTGTCAATATTTTGAAGTTTCTATTGAACTATTTCGTTGGAACTTGGAAGTGGTACCATTGTCACTTGGTTATATCTTTGCTGGAAAAAAAAAACAAACTTAGTTATATCTTTACTTTAATTATTAATACTATTTAGGAGTAGTTTTTCTGTAGTTTACTTATAACTTTAGCTAGTTAAACTGATTAAACTATATTTTATTTTCATGTTGATTAACTATAACTTAAAAGTCTCATGTAACATTTAATTTTAAAAAAATTATGACCGAATATATTTGGTATGTAATTTAAAATGCCATATTATTTTATATATATAATAATAGTAATAATAAAAAATTCTATATCCATTTCTTTTTTGAAAAATTCTATCTTTCTTTTTTATATTATTCGTCAAATAAACTGATTTGTTTTTGTAATAGGATCGAATCCAATTTAATCTAATTCGTATGATTAAATTATAAGATAATTATCAAACGGACTGAAATTCAATGGTAAAATCGATTTGTAATAGAATTATTAGATATGAACTTTTGCTCACCGGAATTGTGATATACAGGGGTCGTGTAACCCTGGAGGCAGTTAAGACAAGTGCCTTATGTCTATGATTTTGTTTTTCTTTTATACTTTAGTTATATATATTTTTTAATATTTTCATTTAAATATATAAAGACTTGTATTTTAAACTTTTTACTATTTAAATTCACACATTAATATGCAACATGTTTATTAGAATATCATGAATATAACTTATTAATTAATTTATTATTAAAAAAATTATACAGTTTGTATTGGCCTATTTTTAATTTTTATGGAAAGACCTATTGATTATTTGACTGCATTAATCAAATAATACAGTAATTAAAACTAATAATCGAATATAGTCTTTTAAAGATAGGTTTACCATTTTTAAGGTAATTTAATTAAAGCTAATAATAATTTAATTATTGGGATTTAATTTGAACAATTTTTATAATATGAAACTTTTTTTTTATTATTTTGCATTCAAAAAATATAAAAATTTAGGTGAAGATAAATTAAAAATATTGTATTAATCTTAATTATCGTTAAGATTTAGTGAGTTTACTGAGTATTACATGTAACATTTATAATGGTTGAAAGAAAATCTTCAAAATTAGAATTGCTAAAAATTTATCGAAAATCAACAATATTATAAATATATTAATAAATTAACAACTTATCTATTAAAAGTGAAATACTAAAATTAATTGATGAATTATTTTTCACCTAATTTTTTTTTTCTTCTTTTAGGCTTCATATTCTTTAGACATGGTGATATCTGCAGAGAATATGTAACACGTGGTGAAGATGCAGTAGATCAAAGCTTCCCATTATTGAAGCAAAGAAACGTGGACAGTAAAGACACGTGGAGTTTAATGTGTGAGAGAATGTATTTGACGTAAATCGGAAACTCAGCATAAAACAGTGGTTTTAATTTCTTCGTTTTCGAGGGCCTCTAATTCAAATAACTCCACAACTCAAAGCTACCAAAATGTAACTTTTGGACTAGAATAATTCTAAAAGAAAATAGTCTATGAAATTATTAGTGGAAATATTGTCTTTATTATTATTTAATCACAGAATGATACACAAGAAATTAGTTAATTTTTATAGTAATTATCTTTAAAATTTTCTTTGTTATGGTTTTTAATTGATTGTCAGGGTAAAACAAATTATCTTTACAATGTTATAAAAATTACACTCTTGCTATAAATAATTCTACAATATTATTGAGGGCATAAATCAATTAGTTTAAAATTGGTTTAACTAAACCGATGGTGCTGTGTGAAAAATCTTGCTTATCAATAATTATTAGTGTACTTTTAGATAATAATATAGACATTATTTCCATTGTTAATTTCATAATAAAATAATAATATAGAGTCAATAATTATAAGTGTACTTTATTCTTAGACTATTTTATTATACTTCTCAACTATTGATTTTTTTAATCAATAATTATGAGTGTACTTTATTTTATAATAAAATGCGCTGCTTCACTTTAATTAAAGGAGTTTTTTTACAACCTTTTAAAGGAGTTAGGTCCTTACTTTTTCATTCAATACTTTTTTATTATAAGGAAGTACAAAGATTTGTAAGAAAAATTAATATGAAGGTCTAATATTATAATGTTGTATCCATTGCAATATTTTTTTATAAATATTTTAATATTTTAGAAAAAAATTAAATATTATTCGTATTGAATAAATTAGAGAATCAATCGAGAGAGTTTGCAAGAAAGTTTAAAAAAAATGTTATAAAATATTGTAAGAATATTAAATAAAAGTTATGATAAATGTATTGATGGTATATTTTAGAATTTTTAATTTTAATTTCTTAAGTAATACCTTAAGAGTACTTGTTTTTAGTAATTTTTTTATATTCAAATTTCATTATTATTATTTTTTAAAAATATATTGGAAGTTACTATACAATAATTAATAACAATAGAGTTTAGGTTTGATACATTATTAGTATAATTTCATTAATTTAAAATTGTTCTAGATGTATTTTTAAAGTAATTGATATATAAGTAAATAATCTTATCATAAAATCTCATAAATAATTTGAACTGTATGACAACAATAATTAATTTTAGTTCAACAATTTGCATAGGAATCTTATCCTCTTTCATCCATACAGCACGTGCAATTTGTTTTCCATGGATGCATTTGTACTTGAACTCCTTTGTACTTGCTTATTCAGTTAATTCAATAACTTTATCATTGTTTAATTTATGAAACGAAAATCTATTATTAAATTGTCCAGCTATAAATTTTACAATAATATTAAGGCGATGATTAGATATCAGCATAAAGATGATTTACATTATTAATACATTCTAATTGATTTTATAATAACAACGATTAACATTCTAGTTTGTATATTATACAAGATAAATGTTAGTCTTTTTATATAATTAAATTTCTTAATAAATATATATTTATATTATATATAAACTATATTATAATTAAAATATTAATAAATTAATATATTTAAATAAAAAAAATTATATTTTTAATATGGGTAAAACTCAACTTAGGCTCCTGAAAGTATATTGGAATGTCACAAGTAAATGAACAATTTTGTCCCTAAAAATCTGAAGCATTGTCAATTTAGTATTTCAAAATTATAAAATTAAAAAAAAATCCTTGAAAGTGAAATTTACAATTCATTTTAGTCCAAAATTTAAAAAAAATTCGTGTGACTTAAGTAATAATATTAACATACTTTTGAGAGATAAACATGATAATAAATTGTTAAATTTAAAAACTAAAATAATATCATATCAATTTCTAAGGAATTTTTAAAAATTTTATTACTTCATGTGTCTAAATTGATAGCACCTTGCACTTTCATTAATGAAATTGGTCATTTATCTGCAATGTCAAATTAGTTCCTAAAACTAAAAAAAATTATAATATAAAAAAATCCATGCAAGTGCTATATGTAAGATTGTGTAATCCGTGAGTTTTCCATTAGCAAGGGTGTCAATAAATACATGGTTGTACGTGATTGTTATGCTACAAGTTAGGCAATAATCAAGCTACCTGTCTAGCTAATTACAAGGGATTATGATTGACTTTCCTATACACAATAACTAGCACAATAACTAATTGATATGCCAAAGGAATATGCTGATTATATTCTAATACACCCCCTCAGTCGAAGCTGGAGGTTCTCGGATGCTTAGACTATCACGAAAATCATTGAACAGAACGCGCGGAAGACCTTTCGTGAAAATATCGGCAATTTGGTAGCGAGACGGGACATGTAGTACACGTACTTCACCACTAGCCACTTTCTCACGAACAAAATGAATATCCATTTCAATGTGTTTAGTGCGTTGATGTTGAACTGGATTACCTGATAAGTAAATTGCACTAACATTGTCGC
>PYAF01001159.1:352562-387054 GCA_007407185.1 Glycine tomentella | reverse complement strand
AAGACGATAAAGTAAGCCATTATGATCAAAGAACTGTTTGAGTGTGCCATTAACATATTCCGTCCCATTATCACATTGAAAGGTTTTGATGCTACGTTCAAATTGCGTTTTGACTAGAGCATGAAATGAAAGAAATAAGTGAGGAACTTGTGATTTCTTGGCAATTGGAAAAGTCCATAGAAATTTGCTGTAGTCATCACGAAAAAGAATGTAGTAACAGTGACCAGAAGTACTGGCAATAGGTGAAGTCCAAAGATCACTATGAATAATATCAAATGGCAAGACAATATATGATGAAGAATCATAAAAAGGAAGTTTGACATGTTTCCCAATAGGACAAGAAGAACAAAAACTTTGACAAGCCTTATTACATTCAATAAATTTATTACTACTATATATGTCACTCACATTAATCTAAAATTCAAAAAATTGTGTGTCTCAAGTGATAATATTTACATATACTTAAAGGACTAAAGTAACATTAATTAGTTAAGTCTAGGGACTTATTTTACATCCTAGAGTCTTATTTTAATTTTTGTATTTTCAAGGAATAATGTGACGTTGTTTTACACTTTTACAAATCAAAATTAGGAGTGTAAGTAGTTGTATTCGACAAGCTAATCCGCCCAACTTAATCCTTTTTTTTTGTGTGGTATGATATTTGAACATATTTTGTATAATTATGAACTGTTTTGTCATAAATATAATTATACAAAAATATTATATAATCTAAAAATACATTTGAGAAATAAACTTGAGGAGGACCTTTACCTTTATGATATTTTTAGTTTAAGAAAAAGGCTTAAATATGAATTTATTTTCTATAAATTGACATTTTTTTCCAATTTTATTCCTTTTTTCATTTTTTAATTCCTAATATTTGTAATATTTCCAATTTTAGTCCCTTCCATCTACATTTCATTAATAAAAAAACTGACTTGTGTAACGGAGGATGACATGGCAGCACCACATTAGGCTTCCAATTCCAACTAGATATTTCCATGTCATTTGTAAAAATTTAACTATTTTATGAAAAAGTGAAACGTTCGTTTTAAGAAACGTACGATGAAAGAAGAAAAGGGAAGATCGTGTGCTTAGGGTTCATCTTTCCAAAGCTAGGGTCCGCTGCCTTTGCTAAGCTTCACATTGCCAAGGTTTCTCTAAGGCTTTGTTTGGAAGTTAGGAGGGGAAAGAAAGAAAAGAGATTCAAGGGAAAGAAAGGGAAAAGAAAGGAAGGAAAATGAGGAAAATTTATTTCTCCTTGTTTGGAAGTTAAAAATATATTAAAAGAGGAAATTGAGATTTAATAAGATGTTAAATATAAAAATTATATAATTTAAATATAAAAATATATTAAAAATATATTTTAATATATTTTGGAATTTGTAGTTGGGGTAGAATAGTAATTTTAATTACTTTTCCTTCTAAAAACCCCCAAATTAGGGGAACAATAATTTTTAGGCTTTGGAGGATTTTGGAGGAGTTTTAAAAATCCTCAAATCCTTTTTCTCAAAAATTAAAACTCTCAAATAAAGAGATGATACCATCTAAATCTTTCCCTTCCCTCCCTTTCCCTCCAAAATTCGTCTCCCAAACAAAGCCTAATGGGTGTGACTTAGTCTCGTTATTTGCTTAAATAATGTGAAGTTTATTTGATTAAAATATGATAATGTATGAAATAAGATAACTTAACTATTTATTAACATTTTTATATTATATAATATATGATTAAATTATAAATTTTAAAAGGTAATATTAAAACTAAGACATTTTATTATATATGTTTGGAAACAAATAATATTAAATTAAGAAACTTTATTACTAATATATCATTATTCTTATTGTTATTAAAACAATGATACAATTTGAAATAATTTAAAATAAAATTTAACTCATCTTCAAAATACATTAAATTTACTATCAACATTATCACATATAATAACTGATTTGTATCTTTTAATTAAATAAGTTAAGATTCGAATCTTGACTTTAATTATAAAATAAATTATGATAAGAGAGAAATATTATATTTGTATGTATTTATAATTTTCAACAAAAACTTAATCATGATTTTTAAAATTCAAATTTATAAAACTTAATCCGAGGAAATTAGTGAGTGGAAATGACCATTCAGCAGTTAATGGAAGGAAGAGAAACAAGTGTAATCTAGAATCTGTACCCAGACGCAGAGGATCACGGATTAGATTGACCATGCAGTCAAAGTGTGTTAGATAAGAGTACATATTTTAGAGCACAGAGCAACAGAAGCAGAAGCAGAAGGTACGTAGTTACCTTCTTGTTGCAGAATGCAGATGCGTACCTTTTTCTGTTTGCAACGTATGTCTGAACTCGGATTCAATATTGTACCCACTTTCACCTAGCTGAGGCCGCAGCTAGATAATCTTACGGAAATTTGGCATTACTAAAATTAAAATGAAAATAAGAAAATAATAATATGCTCTTTTATTGGCTGTTTCTTTTTAGTGATTAAATATATTGTTCATAGTTAACCAAAAATTACCCTTAACATAAGTGATAATAAGTTATTTTTTTAATTAAATAATTTAAAGTTTAAATTTTAATTGATCATTAGATATGTAATAAATCATGTTCGAAAAGAAAATACTTATTTTATATGTATTTATGATTCCTATGAGATTAGTTACTGTCATGAGAATTATTTCGTATCAATATAAAAAAATTATATTTTTCTTAACTGATTTGAATAAAATTATTATGAATGACAAAAATGTTTGTTCCTAATATTTATTGTAATTATATACTTAAACTCAAAATCATTTGTTAAATGTGATCAGTTTACAACAACTTAATAACATGTTAAATTTGAATTAATCTAAACAAAAAAAAATATGGATTGATTCATACTATTAGTTTAGTTTAGATTGAAAAATTATAAATTCGATATTTTGATTTAATTCTCAAATTTTGATTTTAAGATCCAAATTCAACAAATTCATCCAATTAAATAATATCTTTTATTTTGACAACATCTTTACAACTTTAGATCTATTTTGCACTTTTGGCTATTATAACTTGATTGATTTGATAACTAATATTAATTTAGCATTATTCTTTTTTTTTCAATTTTTTATTTTTATGATTTCAATAGTAAAATCCGATCATCCAATTGAACCAACCAAACATGTTCGGTAAAAATCCAAACTAATCTAAATTGATTATTATGAGTTCTTCTTTTCTTTTCTTTTAGCCTTTGTCTTGTTCCAATATATCCCTCACAAGATGCCCCGCAAGGATCCAGAAACAGTAGTTTCATGTGAGGGAATGGTCCAAAACGGTGCAAAAGAGCAAAAGGCAGTCCTTTTAGAAAAATGTTTTTTTAGACAATCTTTAGCTTCTACATCTTGAGAGAAAATGGAAGAGATATAGGATATTAATTTGATCAATGATATAGTACAATTATAAAAGAGATAAAGATAATTTTTTATTAACTTAATATTTGAAACTTTTGTTGTTAAAATATAAAACGCTATTCTTTTATTCTTTTATGACATGAAATCATGAATGTACGTACCACCACCACCTTATCATTAGCAATGTACTAATGTTGATACAGCTGTAGAGATATTAAGTCATTTTTAGCAATGTACTAATGTTATAAATAAATAATTTTATCAACCCAATCGTAATAGGAGATAGAATTTGGAAGAGTTTATTTGAATTTGTTTATGGTGCGAAATCGGAATACCAATGGATCGAACCCCCCCCCCCCCCCCCCCCAAAAAAAATCTAGTGTGTTGGGATTACAGAATTCAGTTCAACTTAACTTTGTAAATTTAAATTTTGTTAAAAGTTAGTTTTATATAACTTAATTTATATTTGGAGTTTTTTAGGAGTGAACCTCAGTTTAATGGCTCAAATGTAAAATTAGTATGTTTGGATTTTAGTTTGAGAGCTACTAAACATCTATTTGCGCACTCTAATGTACAAAACAGAGAATTGAGAGAAGTAGTAACATTGATGGATTAAAAAAGTCCATAGGTTACGTTTTATTAATCCAAACACACCCTTTAGTTGTCTGAAATGAAAATTATATTATTAAGGATATAGTGCATATGTTTAGATAAAAGTTACCAGAGCTTAAAAGTATTTTTTATAATTATGAAAGTAGTAATTTATTCATTTGATGCATTGAAAATTTTCAAAATACTTAAATCTAAAAAATTAATCAAATTAAAAAATAAAAAATATATGATATATGTGGGTAATACTACTTGGAACAACTGAAATATTGCAACATAAAAAAAATAGTTATTAGTTGTAAAGCAATAAAAAATACTCGGATAAAAGAAGATATGGAAAAAAGGGAAAAAAAACTAAGGGTATAAAATTCTAGCTTAATTGTAAATTTGTAATTTTAGTTTATGTGTTTTTTTCAAAATCTATAATTTTGATTATTCTATTTTAAAATAGAGTCACTAAGTCATCCTATTTTTAAAATCTATAATTTTGATCCATTTTTTAAAATAAAAAATATTTAGTTTTTTGATTTTATAAAATTTATTTTAAAATAAAAAGACTAAAATTATAAATTTTAAAAAATATACAAAGACCAAAATTAAATTTGAACTAAAATTCCAATATGTAACGATTTACTATTCATTTAATTACTTTTACAAGAGATAATTTTATTTAAATAGGATAGGATTACGTACGTACAAATCACTGTATATGAGTAGAGAGTTCATCTATTTATTATTTATTTGTGGAGAGTTTATTTGCAACGTTTTAAGATATATATATATATATATATATATATATATATATATATATATATATATATATAGAATTCTAGAACGTTATCATGTACTTAAAATCATGTATGCTATCAAAGAAGTCAAATTCAGTTGATTAAATAAACACGCATGCTTAAGGTCTCAATAAAAAAGAGTGAAAGGGAATGAAAATAACATCTCATGCAAGTTCTTACTCAAAACCTTTCAACAGTTGGAGTCTCAAACTACGTGGTCCACCAAGCTTTCTCATCCTCACGTGATTATCCAAAGGATCTTTGACTAATCTTCTTTTCGTTTCTTTTTCCATTAATCATGTGCTGTTATGATTCACAGATTTGCATACATTAATACATACATATATACATACTGTTGTAGACACTGTCCGTTTTCATGCACATCCCGTGCCTTCTCTTTGTCCTCGAGTCAGATGCTTCTTTACTTCAAATATATATTTCATCTTTTGTTTGTCCTCATTCCACCACTTGCCATCAAAAAGCAATTTTGCTGTGTGGAATTTATGTTTTTTTTTTTTTTTTACTTCAACTATACAGAGTTATGTTATTTATTACTACTACATATTTTTATAATTCCTTTTTTTCAGTTCATTTCATAATTTTCTCTGTTCTTTATAATTTTTTTCTAATTATATAAAAGTTATATAAAAACATGAATAGGCATATATATAACTTTTCTGTTCTATAATACTGCAGATTATGTTATGCGTAAACTTGCAAGAGAAAAAGAAAAGTACGGGCAGATTTTCCATTGGGTGAAAATATTTTGACAAAATGTTATTATACATCACCAAAAAAAAAAAAAAAAAACAACTGTATAGCCAACAAGGCAATGTGAGATTTTCACTTTGACATTTTACAGAAACCTATCATAGAATGATTGCTGAAGAAATCATCAACAGCATAAAAGTTTTTGTGGGCACATTAGTTGACACCACCAACCTAGAAAGCCCTACACCAAAAGAAAAACTTGTAAATCCAATTAATTACACAGTGAAATTGTTTACCTCTTTGATAAGTTTAGTTTATTTTAAACAAATAATTATTTTTTAAAAATAAAATATTTTAAAAAAAAATTCTCAAAATATAAACTGAGCCTTATCTTCATTATTCCAATTTAAAATTTAATCATATTATTCTTCCAAATATATTATTGGAAGATCCATAAGCAGAAAACGGGTGATGGATATGTACAAGGACTCTAAGTCAATTACATGCTCAAAAAAGAATATAAGTTGAGAGAAACATACATGAAGTATTATTCTTTGGTGTACATGTATATTATGACGATGGAGTATACAAGTAGTTTTGTTTTCGTTAAAGTATGATTTGGACAAATTTTATATAAAAAAAATTGGTGTGCTTTTGGAATATTGATGGAGAAAATCATGTAATTAATAATTATGGCTACTAATATTGTATATTTAATGGCTCATTATGATTGAGGTTCCCTTTTGGTGCATGCATTGACAAATCTTTTGCCGTGACTGATTGTAAGATTTATTTTTTTATAAATCAGCAAAAGGAATGTATTACTAAGAAAAGAGGACACAAATGGGTGCCCAAAACCAACTTCTCAATTGAAATTAAGCTTCATATAATATGTTTGGAATATATTACTAAGATGTTTGGTATTAATTACATGTTAGATCGGTTAATAATAATAGAAGTGTGGGCTACAAAACTAACTTCTCAATTGAAATTAAGCTTTATATAGTATGTTTGGAAACTCGATAAAGAAAAAAAATTATGTTTAAAATGTGAAAGTTATAATTATTAGTTTCTTTAATCATATTCTATATGTGAAAAATCACACTAATGCATTAGTGCATTTGTACCTTGTAAATCATTAATTAATGTTAATATGGATGTTACAAGCACGCTTGACATCACAGTTGACTGTCTGATCGTGACATGTACCAACCGTTTTCCCCTAACTAGTAGTACCAAAAAGATATACTCAATGAAGCTCGAGACATATGGTAACAATTAATGGCTAATTGATACAGCCAGCAATGGCAAGTCACAAGCTAGGGTATTGTCCCCTACAAAGAGCAAGGTCTCATTCTCATTCGATATAAACGTTTAATAAATGAAACTTGGCTAAAGAATGCAGCTTTGTCTATTTTGTGTGCTGGCTGAAACAATGCTCAAAATGATTTTTGTTTTTAGTCCAAAACAATATGACCACGTAAAATATTAAATAAAGTGGAATTTGCCTTTAGTTCTTCTCATCACAATTGCGACCAAAACAAGTGAGAACCAATATTATAAAGACTAAGGAAAATGAGGCACTCCATGCCTCACTGTTTCTCCATATTTTTTTTTTAAATAAACACATATTAAAAACGAGAACGGTTGAAGAACGGTACAAAGTGTTAAAGTAGTTGAAGAACTTGGGAGAGTGGAACGGTTTAAATATGTTGTGCATGTTTTGAGAATGATAATATTATTTTGTTTTTTCTAATGGAATGAATAGTAATGAAAAAGCAGTTAAAGGATAAATTTAGACATAATAAATATGTCACGAAATGAGATAATCATCTTTTTATTAATAGTTATAGATAAAATTATAAAGAATAAATACAAAAACTATTTCTTTTTAGTGAATTAAAAACTATTAAATTTATAAGTACGTAAAACATAATTAAACCATTAAAAAAATCAATTATTTCTTCAAACTAATCATTTTGCAAACATGTTTTCAGCGTTATGATTACATCTTGAGATAGGGACATTGGTGTTACATGGTCATGTACCATGCTTTTATGGCATCGATCCACACTTATCGGTCAATCATTTTCCCGAAACTAAGGTAGGCGTTCCATCACTTCAATGTCTGGTTGAAGATCATGAAAGGTATTTTATGCAACAAAATTTTCTGGCAAATAAAGACACAGATCAACAAAGAAAAAAAGAGCAAGCCTTCCTCAACCATAGAACATGACACCAATTTTTTCCCTTCCCCCGCGAAATGATTATTCCCTTCTTATAGCCCAAGGAAAATCAAAGTTGCATATGTGGTTGTGTACGTGAACGTGCAATTGATCATTCATTAAATATTTAAAAGAAAGTTACCGAAAGGATTAGAGTATATATTATATAATAACTTGCAAAGTAATATACGAATAACTATCTTTACTTAGAAGTTAAATACCAAAAAGAAGAAAAAGAATTGGATGTTTAAAACGAAAACGATTTTGTGATCATTTCATAGCACAGATGAGTCCAGCCAATTCCATAAAAGTGATGTCACCTCAAAATAACAGAACATATGATAACTTGGTTATGATGGGGATAGGAGTAGATATGTGACAGTCAACACAATCTTATTAAGCATCTAATTTGAATTGAATACACTTTATTTGGAAGCAAAGGAGAACAATCAACATAACATTACTGAATCTTTAAAAACCATATATCGAAATCATTTCATATTTGTCTGCCAAAGAATAACCATAGTCCCTACATTTGATTGACTAAAGCAAATCATGAACTAGGTCCTAGCTAGAGATAGAAAACGACGGATAGAAATGTTTAAAAGATTTTTTTTTTGTATCCACCAAAAGACCCAATTAGAATACTTGAGAAACTCAATTATTTATGATTATACACCGAGTTTGTTGGTGAATAATGTTAAGTTTGGTAGGTAGCAACTTATTCATATCTAAAATAACATTTAAATTAAAAATGTGTATTTGTTGTTTGGCCCTTCGAATGTATAATAACTATACAAAAATGGCATAATGCGGTTGATATCTTAACGAGGAAAACGCAATGTAAGTTTGAAGGAAATTCACAAATGGAATACAGCCAGGGGGGTCTTATAAATGCATACTCTAAAATAGGCCCGTGTAAATAAAATGAATAGAGAGAAAGAAAAAACAGAAAAAAAAGTGAAAAATATAATAAGTAATGAGATAAGAATATAACCAAAAATTTCAAAGAAATTCAGTTATAAGATGTTTACTTTGGTCCAAGATCCTCAGTTAATTATAGAATATATACAGTCTTTTAGTCTCAAGTTAAGGAGAGGCGAATGAGGCTAGTAATAAAATCTATGGTCAATCATTTTTATAAATAGTAAATGATTATGATAGTGTTTTTTTTTTATGAGTATACTTTTTTTTATAAGTAATGATAATGTTTTTAATTCTATTATTTTTTTTGTTGGTGAAATTTAATTCTATTATTTGTTTCTTGTAAAAAAGATAGTAGAGAGTATATATTTTATATTTATATTTGTCCATACAATTAAAATTTTGTTTGTGGGTGTGCCTAATAGTTTGATTAATTAGAAATCTATTATTTATTATTAGCCATAAAGCCAAGACTTGTTGGTAATGGTAATATACACAATGCGGAAGTGTTGGTGCCACGCGTCTAAGGAATCTTCCTCATGTCAAGTTTCCTATTCTGACCATTCCTTTCAAAATGCCTCAGCTATTGTCACAGTGAAAAATACTTAGAATTTCAATTTAGACTATTGTAACCAGATCATGCCTTAACTTGTTTGAAATGGTCATTAATTTATCATCATAGGAGACTTCATATTCCAAATTCAAAAACATAAAAGTCCCAATTAAACCTTGTATTGTGTCTCAGCTGTGTTTTATGGATGCTTGGGAATTAAATATATGCTTGGAAAGAGACCGTTGCTTAGGCTCTCAAGTTGCATTATCATAGATATATGTCAGAAATATAATCATTGAGAGAGGAAGAATAGACAATCTTATTTTTTCCGAGGATAGAGTTTACAGGTTTGATTGTCGTCACCGACAACTATAAAGTATACTGAAAAATTAAATAATAGAAATTTTATATCACTTTCTAGCAATAGGAACAAAGTAAACCAACTCAAATACAATTAGGCGGGGTTGGAAGTTGGAACAACCATTGAATAGGAAATGAAGACACAAAAAGAGAGGAACAAATAACACATTTTTTTATTGATTTTGTAAAATTTTAATATTTATTTTAAAAACAGCCTTTTGTTAGATAATTAAATTTTAAAATGAATTAATAAAAAAACGTGTAAAATCAATTATTATAGAGTCTTATTGGCATTTCTCTCTCACACATATATCTTATAAAAGCAGCCTACTTTTACAATTAGATATAAAAGTATTCGGAAAGTTATTGATGAAATTTTTTATATATAACCTATAACAATAATTTGATCCCTCCCTTAGTTTTTTCAATTAATTGTTTTCTAATCTTAATCCTCACTTAAACGTGACAATTCCAATGTTAATATTGCAGATTTAGTGAAATGCATGTAACACTAGCACAGCCTATAGCTGTTAAAAAAAAAATCACAGCCTATAAAGGTTGTCAATATGCAACTCATCACAATGGATCAAAGGAATTATAAGATTAATTTGATAATAAAAAAGAAAGAAAAAAACAAGGTTATGCATTCGATTCTTTCACAAATAAAAATTAATAATTAATTATTAATATTTATTTATAAAAAAAAAAATCAACGGACCAGCTCAGACCTAAAAAGGCCACTCCACTTTAGGCAGGTTGGGATAAAATCAGATGGCTAGTCCACGTCAAAAAACACTTCCATGTTACAATATTCAAACATTGCCAACCACTTTCACCTTCCGTGAAATTCGCCAGCTTCATTTTTTTAATGTTTGAAAATTTACACCAACCTTGCATGTTTCATTACTTCGTTTTCCAAACCATCTATTTGAAAATTTTCCAATATACTGCTTCATATAGCACCTTTTAAATTAACACTTTCCAGACATTATAAAAAATGAGGAAAACAATTGAGGCACCATAAACATGAAACATGTCATGACAACAACTTTATACCTTCCTTTCTAATTACAAGTACATTGAAATATAATGACTGGATAAAAACCACTGGAAATTGGAATGAACAAAAAGAAACCACTGCCTTACTTCAGCTCTTAATACATCTTTTGACAATTTATAAATTCCTCAATAGAAGCTTAAACAAAACAAGCACCTATTGTTTATCAGTCTTTGTCAATCGTTCCTGTAGCTGAATACAAAGTTCTGATATTCGGGACAGCAATTTACACTGTTGGTCTAGCGAATTTAATGAATAAATACTTGTTAACTTGATGCGATTATCAAGTACCTGTTGGAGCTGACAACAGAGCTGTGTTGCTTCTGGGTTATTTATGCAAGTTTCAGATATAAGTTGCAGCAATTTAAAGATTTGGCCTTGGGACAAAGATGAATGACATGGAACTGGGGGAACTAGAAAAGGATGCTGGAGTAGCTGAGGAATTCTCCACCTTTCATTGCGATCCCATGCTAGACACCTTTTCATAAGATCCAGAAGCCATGGATTTGAAACTGGTTCATACGTAATTTCATGATTTGGATCAGTTATAACTTTGAATTTTGCCCAAAATGTCCTGTAATCTGCAAAGGGTGTTCTCCCATAAACCATTTGATAAAGAATGCAGCCGAGAGACCAGATATCTGATGGCCGACCACATTTTATGATGTTTCCACTTGCATCACTCTCATTGCACATAAATGCTTCTGGTGACATGTAACTTAGAGTACCAACCTACAGTAATTGAAAGAAAACTAATTAAAAAAATTCAGATATAATTGATCTGTTATAGCTTAACAAAATAAAGATCACCTATTCACATGACTTTAAGATGTCTTATTCGAAGACTATCAGGACCCATTGTTCAGTTGGTCCAGTCCAACTCAATCATGGGCCTTGGGTTTGGAAAATATATAGCAGGAGAAATAAGAAGGGGCACAATGAGAATTAGTAATGGGAGAGCAAATATAGTCTAATGCCTTGTATAGTGGGAGAGGGGAGAGAAAAATTAGCTTTTTCTTTTCTGTTTGTTGTGGACAAAGGTGTGAACCTTTATAGGAGCACTTGCTCTGGGTATTGCAGAATTCATTCTGCAGTATATTCTTTTCCATTAATAATATATTTTTTCCATCTTGGTCTCTTGACAAATACAGTCTTTGAATTAACTAATAGTTAGTATGTACCTCACTAGTATACACTGTGATAACAAATTAACAATGCAAGAGATGCTTCAATCAGGCATCGTTGTACTTTCCAAATTTGGATAATAATTTCAGTAACCTAAAGAAATGACAGCACACAGAGCCACAACGACAAAGTGTGAAAGATATGCATTTCAATTCTAGTATTTTCTACAAGTGAACAAAACTGAGAGAGAAAAGAGTTAAAAACATAGTAGTCAATAGTGCATTATAGCAGAGTAGCAGAGCAGTTTTCAATAAATCCAAAATGGTGCCTTTCACATGCAGTAGCAGCACTATCATGATATAGGTTACAAAACCCCCCTTTTTACCCCTTGAACAGTGTTGTTTAGGGTTTTTTGGGTAAAATTGTGATTTTTCACCCATTTTCTAATGCACTTTTGCTTCAAAAACATAACAGGATTTGAAAACTTTCATTCTTATCATTCCACCAAAAGATACCTCTGTTTTGACATTTGTTCCTTCACACTTCACAAGCCTATTTTTTTCCGTCTACCACTCTTTCTTCCTATAGACTTCCCAATTCACATTCTGCTAATTTTTTTTTTCTAATTTATGTTCTTTTCTATTAATTCCACCAACATCTTTCATTTTTTTTTACTTCATTACAATGTCCTTATTGCTCCAAGATTGATTATGTAGTACAAATTATTTAGTTTGAATTACAATATTTAAAACATCAGCCATCCTGCTTCCTGCTACACGATGCTACCTGAGATTGATAACTAAGGATAGAAGTATGCAATACCTGTGAATCACGTTGGATATTTGTTGTATCGCTCATGATTGCTTTGGCTATTCCAAAATCAATCAGTTTTAAGGAACCTTTGACAAGGAGGAAGTTAGCTGGCTTCAAGTCAGAATGCACAATACGCTCTTCATGAATTGTGTTGACAGCTTGAAGAATTTGCTGAAGGTATCAACAAAACAGTTTCAGATAATTTACTTCGGCAGAAATACAATACTATACTATGCCAAAACTGGAGAAGAGTGCAAGAGAAAATTATTTGATTATTTTGAAGATGACTATCAACAAAACGCTGAATAAATAAGCTTTTTGTCTGACACAGCATAAAAAATATTGCTTTCATATTGTATGTGAAACATGAAAACCATTGCAGACTAGACACCAGATCACATAAAAGTCCAAAAGGAAATTTTTCTTGCATTCTTTTGGAACTCAAACACAAGATCTTTTAACCACTACTGAACTGACAAGGCAAAAAGTAATATGTAACATGCAGGTTCAAAGAAATGATAAAATATTTTCAAGGTTACATTGCAGATTAAAACCTGCCAATAAAATCGAAGCCAGTTTTCATCTATGGTCCGGTTGCTTCCATTCAGTTCCTTCCACTTTTGAGACAACATATGAGCCAAATCGATTTCCCCGTATTCAAGTACCATGTATATATATGCATCATCCTTGACTCTACCATCCTTATTACTGAAGGAGCCATTTCTGACTCCATCAAACAAAGCCTTGTCAGTCACCTAATTCACAAGAGTGGGTAAAAATGAGTAACACTAGAACACAAATAAAGTAATCCTTAAATCAAATCCATCGCAAATACAAAACCAAGAAAATTATCACAAGTAAAATATGTTACATATAAATCAACCAAAGGTATGTATCTCTCCTGTTTCTAGATGCACATGACCTCTCAAAGATAACTGACCAAATGTATGTATGTAAACACAGCACGCACGCACAAATAGAATGGACTTAATTCGAAGATAGAATAAAATTCACAAGCATAATTTCATTAATGATTTTTTTTAAAATGCACTTAGGTCAAACCCTTAAGAAGGAGTTGCAGATCAGAGGAAAGAGACTCCGGCAATATCATCTCGCAAGAAAGAATCTAACCCTAGCTGGAGGACTGCGTGCACGGTTGGCTAAATAATTTGCAACTGCTCCCATCTTTATATACACGAGTGAATCGAAGTAATTATCCAAAATGATTACTATGGAATTTGGTAGTAGACTTGGACCATGAAGATAAGAAAAAGAAGGAAAATACAAAGTTATAACAAGAAAATTGATTACATACAGACACTACTTTCTGGCTTGTCCTTGAATGCCTAATTGATTCAACCTATAAAGAGGAATACCTAGAAAAGAGTAGAACCTCCAGCTCCAAGCATTAGGAGTGTAAAATTTCTAAGTAGTCATCTATAAGAGCAGAAGACAACCCAAACCTATTGATAGAAACCAAAGAAGGGACATGGGGCATAAAACAAAAAGATTGAATTCAATAGATGGTTGGGATAAGAGAAATATAAAATAGAAATACTTTAAAGTAAGAACTGCTATGTATCATATTCATAACAGAAATAGGTTGAGAGTACCTCATAATCTATAAGCTGGATAATATTATTCTTTCCTTTCAGCCTATTCAGATACTCGATCTCTTGACAAAAGCCATATGCAGTGGCATAATCACGACCCTTTAATTTTATCTTTTTAAGTGCATAGATTGTACAGTCTGATGAAATCACTTTGTGTACCTCACTGCTTCCACCACTACCTATCTTGCCAAGCCTTTGATAAAGCTTGCCATTGACTTTGAAAAACAATTCAGGGTCATAGGCCCTCTTTCGAATGCCTGATGATGCTTTAGAACTTGTATTTTTCTCTTGCTTTTCTAACTTAGAAGACTCCAATTTCAAATCTGAAGATGAAGTGAGAACCTGAGGCTGTATGTTGGTAACAACTGCAGACTCTTCCTCTTTACTTAACATGTCATCATGACAAGAGGTATATTTTGAAATATTTGTATCCTTTAACATACATCCTTTCTGCTCCTTAGATGGGTCACTCTGCTTAAACGTCAACTCTGCATCAATTAGTGAATTACAATCTTGGACTGCACTTGCCACCTGATCAATTGACATTCTATTGGTGTCTTTCAGGGAATTATTTGGTAATTTAACATCCCCTTGAATTATAGGATGAGAATTAACATTCAGGTTCCCATAAGGTTCTGCAGCCACATGTGAACCACTATCTATACAGGAATTAGAACGAGATATAGAATTCAGCATTGGAGCTGAAGTTGAATGGACTGACGTAGTTGTAGGACATGGCAATCCCACTTCGGAAGATTGTGTAGCTGGTTGCCTCAAAAAGTTTTTGAATTGCTGCAGATGATCTTGAGTAACTATTGTTCTTTTTGGCAGCATAGAACTCTTGCCTCCCTCAGATACCAAGCTAGTTTCAGATTCTGCCTGCTGCATATTTTGGTGCTTCACATGTTGATTGAATCCAATTGATGCTTCATCTGTCAATGCAAGTGAACCCATATGAGATGATATGTTCTCCAACTCAGTGGCTTTTACAACACTGAACCCGCATGTAAAGAGAGGAAAAAGGATATATATGGCAGGGCACAGTGACTGCTTTGGGATATGTGGCACAACATCAGCAGTTATTTCAAAAATAAGTCAGTCACAACGCAAGAATAAATTCTCAAAATAACAATTTACACCCATAGAAGAGTTTACAATCCAATGTAACAATAATAACAAAAAATTTCAAGTTAGATCCAAATTCCTAGTTGATAATTATTGTTATTTTGGAGTTAAGGATTTGGAATTGTAATTAATATCAAAACATGTGGGGTAATTATTTCATCCACATTGTTCATAAAACTAAATAACTCTACCTATGGTCTCATAGCTTGTCTCACGCTCGAGTAAAAGAAAGGGCCATGTTAGGTCCTCATCAGCTAATGTAAAACTTGTTGAAACCCCCAAACAAGGATCACTCACGATGGATTATGTGCACTAATGTTTGGTCATTACTGGGAACTAACCCGCTTGATGGCTAAAGTGTAATGTTAAATGAGCTAACTGTTGCATCAGCACCCAAATGTGGGCATTGTTACTGATTGATTAACTTTACACTTGAGATAAGGTTATTGATTAACTCTGATACTTGAGATAAGGCTATTGTTACTGTTGTTGCCACGTGAAAGAGAATAAATTTCAATAAAAAAAAAAAATGCAACTTTGAGCATAAAAATTGTAATGAATGTTTGCAGTCATGTCCTAAGAAGTAGCACCGGTATAGAATTTGCACCTTGGTCTATTAAACTTGCACAAAAGCTGCATTAACTGTGAATGCAAATATACGAATAACAAAGCATGCAAAAGGAAGCAAATTACAAAATTACCCAGCGGCTGTGCAGTGGCATTGTTGATCTCAGTTAAAAACTGAACCTTGTTGTGTGCACCAACACTCAGAGATTCGACCAGCAAAGAGGGCTCGTTTTTGCAGCCTTCGCCGGTGCACGTGTCGGAGATCGACGGCGGATCCTCCTCGGGCTTGTTCGTGGCCTTTGGTAGAGCCACCATAGCGCGCTTTGGCCTCACGTTATGCGACTGCGTAGTACCTGAAAGTGAAGGAGTTAGTAAAACGGAAACACAGAAACGAGAGTGAGTGTTTTGAGGGGTAAATGAGGAATTAAAAAATACCGAGAGGGCGATGGCGCTTGAGGGCAGCTTGGACATGTTTGAGGAATTCCTGAGAGGAAGAGGCGCGAGGGATTGAGGGGTTAGGGTTTTCATCCATGGAAATGTCACATTTCTAACCCCGAATAAGACTATCAATCATCGATCGTGTTTCTGTTGATGTTCCTTCCATTACAATACTGATGAATCAATCAAGAGTGAAGAGTAATGCTACTGAGTTTGAAATTGGAGAAAAACTCGTTCAGTTTTATTGCATCCTCAATGGGCTTCGTCGATTGGATTTTGGGCATTTACTTCCAGCATCAGTTTGTTTGATTCCTGCACCTCCAACGGCGGGGCGGGGCGGGGACGGGTATGTGGTTCCCCTGTACCCACTTCCCCAAAACATCATCATCCCTATTCCCTAGTGTATACCCGTTCCCATCTAATAATTTTAAAAAACAAAAATTTTTTGCAAAAAAAAAAAAGTAACACATTAATTTTTTAAACAAATTGAACAAAGTTAAGCATATTATTTATTCAAGGAGTTGAGTTTAGATGACCAACTTGTCATAAAATTCTATCTAATAATTTTTTTTCTATCAAAATCATATTTTCATTATCTAAAAACTATCTCAAGACTTAGAGAAAGAGAGACTAATATCTTATAACATATGTTTGCCTTTAGAGTTTTAGTTTTGGTCTTCAAAATAATAGAAAAAATAAACAAGAAATGGTAAATATAAAAGTCTAATAAAAATAATTAAGTAATATACATAACATAAAGGGTAATTAGCCATTTTCGTCCTTGAATATATAGAGAGCTGACAAATTCGTCCCTGAAAGATGAAAATTCAAATTTTTATCCCCGAAAGTGTAAAAAGTGCGACAAATTCATCCTTCCGTTAACTTTAGTCCGTTACCGTTAATGAAAGTGCCTATGTGACACAGAGGAACGAAAATGTCGCAAAAATTACCGCCAACATGATTGCTGACTGGATTTTGGACGAAAATGTCAGTAAGTTACTATTGGACTAAAATGTCAGTAATTTTCTATTGAACTTAAATGTCAGTAAGTTACCATTGGACCAAAATGTCACTAATTTTCAATTGTACCAAAATGTCAGTAATTTTTCATTGGACCAAAATGTCACTAATTTTTTGTTGAACGAAAATGTCAATATGTTTCTATTGGACTAATTTGTCAGACCCCAAGTTTCGTTTAATTTAAGGATAAAATATCACTTAAGGGTAAATCTTCTATTTTTTATCATAATGATAATAATACAATAATCACTTACAAAATAATGAAGCAAGCATAACATAATAATAACTATAATATTGATTAATAACAATAATTTGTCTGTGACAATAGAAATTATCCAAAATAAACATTATACCAATGTACCAAAATAAACATTATTACAATGTATTAATCATTGCAAATTTATCCAAATTATAATAAATAATCACAATCTATTATAAATAAAAGACAAGCATATCCCATATTTCACTTCTTTAAATCTTGGTGACGGGGCAGCTCTGGTGTGGGTATGAAGCTCATGTAATTAGGTTGGTTTATCCTATGAGATGGTACATTTGGGAATATAACTCGAATTGCTGCTGGAAGCGTAACTGGAGGTGGTCTAAATGCATTTGACATTGGTGAAGGTATGAAGATTGTTTCCTACAACAATTATAAATAGTAACTAGTTATGCATAACATAATTTAACATTAATTAATCAATTGTATGTAAAATCACTCAACACTAGGAGTTGGAGCACTTTGAGTGAGAGATGGAGTTGGAGCTGGAGCACTTTCACCAATAGGAGCTGTAGTACTTTCATAATTAGGTAGAGATTGTTCAACTTGTGGGGCAGATTGAGAGCAATTAATCACATCCTACAGATATGTAACATCTAACATAAATAACTTGCAAGCAACAATACAAAAAATTAATCAAATTTTAAAAAATATGTTACTGGTGTTGTTGTGGTTGCATTTGAGTTAGTGTCTTCTTCAACAGCTGGTTTCCACTTTTTTGGTCTTGGTGGAACACCACCATTAATGCATCCCCTACTATTATGACCATTCAGACCGCATCTAGTACAACTGATCACCCTGTAGGATCTTTTCAGTCTATTATTGCTGACTTGTCCCTCATTCTGATCCTTTCTTCTACATTTTTTGGGTCGACCAGGTCTCTTTTTAATATGTGGTGGTGTCGGGCTGTCAAAAGGTGTCTTTTCCCAATATTCTTGACTCCTGGTAGGGCGTATGTAATTTTCGTAGGTTGTATTGTAAGATCCAATGGTCAACATACCATCACTGTAGTCCCCTGGTCTGTGTTTTTTGTATCTGATGGCAGCAACCGCGTGCCTACAAGGCAGACCTATGTAGATAAACAAAAAACACATTAAATTAATACTTACGCAATTCATAATATCCAAAATTGACAAAGTTAACTAACTTAGTGGTATACCTGTAAGTTGCCACATCCTACATGTGCATGACTGGTTTTGTAGATCCACATCAAGTCTTGTTTCATAATGGCAGACCTCATATCTAGATCCATCAGCATCACCAACCCAGCTTGCAGTCCACTTGTTGGATTCAACTTTCTCCTTTTCTAGCCTTGACTGTTGCATAGGTACCAATGGTCCTAATCTTGCAGCCATTTTCAGTTTGGCACTTGTCATCTTGCGCATGATATAGGTCCTTATATCCTCACACAGACTCAAAATTGGCTTATTTCTAAACTTTAGAATCTTTGCATTAAAAGACTCACAATTGTTGTTGGTTATGCTATCAACTTTGCAATTATCGCTGAAGTAGGCTTTGGTCCATGATTCACGGGCCCACTTGTCTAAATAAGCCCATGCCTTTTCATTCTTCCTTTTGACAGCTTCCATACTAACATTAAATTCTGATTCAGTAGCAAACCGTGCACACTGCCAAACTAAGCCTCTTAACTCTGTCTTTCCACTACTTGGAGAAGTTCCTCCATAAATGCATAACACAGTACCTATGTTTAACACCTGGCATAACTTCTTGCATTGCAGGAAGCAATCCCTACAAATAGCATATAAAACAACACACTATATATTAATAGCTTTTTAAGATTGAAACAAGTCTCAGAAAAGTAGTGAACCAAGGAAGATGATCAATAAAAACAAATTCAAGGAATCAATTCCACATGAAGGACAGAAGCAACAAAGACTTACAAATTCTATCATTCTATAGTTTAACATTTTCATCCCCTTATACTTATATCATTATATGCAAAACTGTGCAGCTTGAGTTAGAAGCATTTATCAACATACAATAAGGTGTGAACATGAATCCTGAACCCATTACAAACAGACAAACAATAAAATTAAATTCCACAAACACTTTCTGAGTTTTGAGAGGCTTCTTATCTGTGATACTAAACCTAAGGTCATATCTTATCTCCTTAATCAGACCAAAATTAGCTAGTACCAACAAGTCAGCCACATAGGAATATAAATATTCTTCTACACAAATTCTTGTCACTGTATATTTTCTACTGATTAAGAAGAGTTATATTTACGATTAATTTTTATAAAAGAAAAAACACAAAAGAAAAATCCAGAAGTATCGAAATCAAAACAGTATTGAAATGGCTTATTCTTTAGGATCTACTGATATTCTATCTTAGAACTTGACCACCAGAACTATCGGAACTCCCAAGCATTACAATCACATGAAGACAATGCTAGAACTATTGATATTTTAAAGTAGCGAACCAAGGGAATTAAATTAAGCTAAAAGGTTAGAATTTTTTACTTCTACAAAATTAAGCTAAAGTAATTCAAATCTCTTTTTCATACTATACAAAGGTCAACAAAAATAATAACCAAAGCAGCTACAACCTAAAATTAAATCTTTCATACTCACTGTGACAAATATATCCCTGTTGTTTATTACTTATTGACATTTTCAACCTTAAAAGATTTTATTTACTAACAAATATATCCACAATATAGACATATCTAATTACTAGGCATGACACAGAAACTATCACATATGCATGCATGCAATCAAACTTATAACTTTCTATAATTAAATCCTACTTTTCATCACAAATACTCAAAGCAAAACAATTGAATTACACCTTTTGGATGTCTGACATAAAATTCCAGCCATATTGCTTGTAGTCTCCAAGGTCTTCATGTAACAATGTGAGGAACCACTTCCAGTTATCTTTATCTTCAGCATTTACTACTGCATATACAATCACAAAAATTGCATTGTTTGCATCTTGTCCCACTGCTGCAAGCAAATGACCGCCATAGTACCCTTTCAGAAAACAACCATCAAGACCAATAAAAGGTCTGTAACTAGCCTTGAATCCTTGCTTGCATGCATCTAAACATATATAAATTCAGTGGAATTGTGGAGGAGATCTAGGTATGGGAATGCAATTAATTTTCACAGTTGATCCTTCATTGCTTCTTGTTAGCTCATGTGAATAGTCCCAAAGCTTAGCATATTGCAATTGTATACTTCCCTCAACTAGTGATCGTGCCTCTTTGATAGCCCTAAACATCTTTCTTTCGTCAATGTGCACACCATATTCGTGTCTAAGATGTTCATGTGCCTCCACATGAGTTAGGTTTGGATGAACCCTAAGCTTATCAGCCACCCTTTTTGCCACCCATTTCATTGTAGCTTGCTTATTTTTAAAGACCTTTCCACATATGTGCTCCTTAATAAAAGTCTTGATTTGAAAGCTTTTTGTAACTTCAGACCATGAACAAAAAATCTCCCATGCACATCCAATTTGTTTACAACGTGCTCTAGCTCGAATGGTGTCAATTTTTGCCCATTTCAGATCCCTGCCATGAAAAATAGTATAGTCTCTTACAGCTTCAATAAACATTTTAATAGTATCAAACTCCATCCCAATCTCCAGATGCACTTGTCCAAACCTACTTCTAGGATTGTATTGAGGATACACAAATTTAGAATTAGTGTCCCCTTCATCATCACTGTTGGGAAGAGACTCAAATTCTTCAGAGTGATAACTATCATTACTTGAGTCATTTGATTGTCCATCATCTTCTGAAGACACATATACATAGTCTGGGTCACTTTCAGAATGATCAGAAAAGTCAGCATCCTCATCATGTTCTTTAACTTCATCATCCTCTTCATGTTCTTTATATTCATCATCATTGCACTGCTATTAACTTGAGTTTCAACTCCAAAAACTTTAGTTTCAGCATCTGGACCACCTTTACTCGCACTGTTAGCACCATTAGCATCCATATCTTCAATATCATTCTCAGTATAATCCTCATGAACAACCTCAACCACCTTTTCGACACTGCAATTTAGAGGCAATACATCTACTTCAATCTCTGGCACAATTTCATTAGCAGAACCCCCATCTGGCTCAGCATGTTCTAAGTATACATGCATTTCTTTTTCTGGATCAGCAAGCGCAACTTTGCACATAGACAACACATCCCGATCATTTTTCAGCCTCTGTAAACTACTATCATGCACCAAATAATAAACTGAAGCAAACTTCACATAATTGCGGCAAGCTCTGCACAATTCGTGGGATGTCCACACATTAACCAAATCTGTTTCAACATCTTCCCAAACACAGAATTCACCACCAACGTACTCCAATGCCCCACTTTCATTTTGTATGAATTTACCATTGTGGTGCAAAATAAGAGTGATTTCTCCACACATCCTACAAGTAAACATAAACATCATTATTTGTATTTTCACTAAGCCTATTTATACACAACATCGGTAACAAAAAAATAAAATAAGAAAACAATTTTGAGAACCCAAATGTAAACCTCCAAACGAAACATCTGGAAAAATTACATAGTAAAGGGCACAATTGAAAATTAGCTTTAAAAATACAATTATGAACATAATTATGATATTGTAAAATTAATTCTAGTAAAATGGAACTACTCAACAAGCAAGCAAGGTCATAAAACACCAAGTGCTATATAATAATTTAGGATTCAATTTCTGGGAACCATACACAAGAGCCAGAAGAAGAGGGTGGGTTAGTAAAATCATGTATTCTTCACAAGAACCATACACAACGGCATATTAAGACCCACTTCTTAATTAGATAGTTATAGAACTTTACATTTGTAAGACATTGGTGACTTTTATTCGTTTCAGCTACACTTTACACTAAAAAAATTAAATATAGCAACCTGCACTTAATAACTCTGTTAGTAACTTTTGAGAGAACTTTAACTCTTTTCTAGTTCAAAAACAAAAGTCATGTCATGACGTGTATTTTTTTCTTGAGAATTTTTTTTTTTTGGAATTAACTTGTATTTTGAAACACTTGAAGCATGTTGAGAAAACATCTAATATATGCATTAATTATGTTGCAGTGAAATAAAGACAAAATTATTTAATTTTGGCACGAGACCATAAATCAATTTTTGGCCTCTTATAGTCATAAACATGTAATATAATAATATTATTCAACTAATACTTTTTATCAAGAAATATTCGACAGAGGCTGCATACAAGAGTTTGTGGCTAACTTTTTTTTATCAAGAAATATTATACAACTAATACTTTTTTATTGAACATGTAATATAATAATATTATTGAACTAATACTTTGCATATAAGCTTTGTCAAGCATTGTTATAAACTCTGAATCAGTAGTAAAGCTATAATGTAAATTTAATCAACTCTAAATTCCACAAACGCATAATCAGTAGTAACAATATTCAGCAAGGAATGTTCCAGAAGGCTTCCGGTATCTTTTCTATCTTCATATTTAAAAAATGATTATCGATTGATATTTTCAAATTTTTACTTTTAATATATATCATTAATTTAAATTTATTAGATAATAACATGATAAGTTAATATAATATCACATTATTAAGTGAAGATGTGGGACACTAAACTTAGAGGATTGGACCTCTCTCGAAGATGTAGTTCTTAGCCAAGTCCTAGCAAACACAATAGTTGGGTAAGCAGAAAAATAAACCTAACATTAAATTGAATACAAAATATATTTAAATTTCTTCTACTGCAAACAGCAACTCTAGCAAACTACTAACTAGTTCTCAAACGTGAAATTTGCTATGGCCCAAGTCTAAACTAAAATCTCCCCAATTAAAAAGAATTCCCAAATTCAACCAATTCCAAAATTGATAGTTAATGAAACCAAGATAACCAAAGTCAATTTGAGAAGTCTGTCACCATCAATCACCTAATATAGAAACTAAAAAGAAAATGGACTAGCATATGATACTCACTAATGGGGGAAAGATTTTGCATAATCACAATAATGGAATGGATAATGAAACAAATCAGCCGTATGATTTGAGAAAGAAAAAGAGAAAGAAACTAGTGAAATGTGTTCTTACTCAAAATCCCGCTGCAATAACAAGTCCAAAACACAATCACTCTCTTCCTCTACCTGCATTCAAAACAATGTGTTGTTCATAACGTAAGCCACAAAACCAGCACACCATTGACGGAAGAAAGAAAACAAAATAAATAACCTTAACAAATCAGAATGGTTTTTCCAGAGCAAAATGTTAGAAGAGGCAGCATGGACTACGTGTGGTCCTTCCTCGATGAGCACAATAAGAACAGAGAGATCGCGAGAAAAACAGGGAGAGCACAAGAAGAACAGAGACAAAATGCAATAACACTGTGCACAATTTCGAGACAGCGGGAAGAAGAAAAGTCAAGGAAGATTAAGGGATGGAAGAAGAAAAGCCAAATAAAAAAATGAGTTTAGCTAAAAAAACAAAATTTTATATGACAAATTCGTCCATGTGAATCACTTTTGACGAGCCTAGTCAGCAGCCATGTTGACAATTATTTTTGTGACATTTTCGTCCCTCTGTGTCACGTAGGCACTTTCATTAACGGTAACGAACTACAGTTAACGAAAGGATGAATTTGTCACACTTTTTACACTTTCGGGGACAAAAATTTGAATTTTCATCTTTCAGGGACGAATTTGTCAGCGCTCTACACATTCAGGGACAAAAAATGACTATTTACCTTAACATAAAATAGGAGACACTGAAAACAAAAACATAAAATAAGAGTAATTCAGTAATTATATGAGATAAGTATGGGGCAGATAGCAGATAGTTACATATCCATACTTGTTTACATTTCCACTTTAAAAAAAATCGAATATTACCCATAGAGACATATCTATGTGTGAAACAATAGGATAATTATTCTCATAAAAAATAGGTATTTCCACCATAAGATAATTGTTTTAAGAAAATGAATTAAAAAGTTGTAAATACAAAAGAAAAAAAATAAATTAATACTAATTTTATTTACTTTTATCTTTTTAATTTTACTGTTTTCAATTTCTCTAATACTCTTCCAATAGAGCTTGGATTATTTTTTGTCTGAAAAAATATTAGGTTATCGTTTGCTCCACTAAACAAAATTTCTGCATATATCCACCATTGATTACCCAGTATCTATGTCTGGTCAAAACAGGGAAATATATATCAAAATCAGGTGGCTACAGGATGGTACCTGCGGTATGGATTTGTTTGTCTCGTCTATAACTGAGACTCTTTCTTCACGTGTGTATACTAATAGTCCAACAAATGTCCAAGTGGTGGTTGCCATTTAGTTTTGCTTCAGACTTGGAAATTGTAGTATTCAGGATCCTCTGAAATCAGAGTAATAATAGTTGATGCAGACAATGCAACTGAAAAATCGGTGAGAGTTATGCAGCAGAGCAGCCAATCAGCTATGTATTTAAAAATAGTAAGAGAAAGACAAATTGTGAATTCGGAAAAACGAAACATGGCATATACATAAGCCTCGTGGATCTTGCTCCAACAAACCAAGGAAAAAGTAATTAAGAGAATGCTACAAAACAAAACTGGATGAGGAAATACATTTTTTGAGTATTTGAAAGAAAGCAAAAATTACTTAAGGTAGGAAAGTGAAAGGGACCGACCTTGTACTCACGCATGCAAGCCTTCTCATACATCACGTACTACATAGAAAACAGATGAAGTACCCTTCTCATTTTGTGATTTACTTGTCTCTTGTGGTTTCATTATTACGTTCTGTAACATTTATTCTTATGAATTCTAAATGATTTGATGCATGCATCATGCATGTGTATCTCGTGGGTCTATTTTTTCATATTGTCTTGTATATGTTTAGATACGTGTTATACTGGATAAAGTACTTGATTAGGTCGAGGGGATACCTGGAACATCCAAACTAAATACTCCTCACTTTGGCTACATGTGCGTTCAAGCTAAGTACCCCCTTTGGCCACGTGTGCTCATATTTCATAAAGAATGCTCGGTCCTTAACATATGCGAACAACAAAAACCACTCGGTCATGGTTATCATTAATAAACCCACTTAAGGATAATTACTTGATTAGAAATGTTTAAGCATGATTAAAAGGTCCATTACACAACTGTAATCAGGACATGCAGGCCCATAGACCCCAAGCCCAGTAAGGTTAGTATAAAAAGAGGTGAAACCCCCAGGTAAGGGGACCAATTCATTCTCAAATATTTACCATATACCATTAACAACTCTGATCAAACTCTCACTTGAGCGTTGGGGTGCCTTTTGCAGGTACCCCTCCTCACTCTTTCGAACACTCGTGCACTCGAGACTCCGACAAGGAACTACAGGTAGAAGACCCTTCAGCATAGTAGAAGACCCTTTGGCAAAAGGACACATATTCTGTCCATTTGTAACAAGAACATTTTGGTGCCCACCATGGGACTGTGTAAGACATATCCCGACCCCAAGAGTCATGGCAATAATAAGAACTGGTACAGACACAACAGCGATGGAGCAACCAGCTAATACGAAGATGTTCATGTACAAGATCAGACCGACATGTCTCCAATAGTTAGGAGACTACAGGCTCAGGTCTCCGAGATGCAGAAATACCATGTTGAGGAAATCGTTGCTCTTCAGCGCGACAACACTCACCTCCAGGAAGCACATAGGTCGCGACAACCTGAGGCTAACCCGCCAGATGGAGAAGAGGCGGAATCAACTACAATTGGCCTACCTAGAGCCACTAATCTGAGTGCCGCAGCAAGAACCCCTTCATCCCTAGCATCATGGAGGCGACTCTTCCTTCCAACTGGAAGAACTTGACTATTGAGAAGTATGATGGCACCAGAGATCTGGAAGAGCACCTGGATGTGTATATTACCCAGGTAAGCCCTAACACCACAAAAGATGCAATCCTCTGCTAGGTATTCCCGCGTCATTAAAGGGGCAGGCCCTTCATTGGTTCACATGATTACCCCCTAACTCTGTGGACTTGTTCAACACCCTAGCCACCCACTTTGGAACGCAGTTTGCCACTGGCAGACCTCACCACCTAATATCTATGGTCCTCATCAACATACAGTGAGAGAAGAAAGAGTCATTGCGGACCTTCATGGAACGTTTCAGAAAGGTCGCGTTGAATATCCAAAACTTGGACCTAGAAGTGGCTTTGCACCACTTGATAACGACATTACGGCTAAGAACTTTTGTCAATAACCTATGAAGAAGCTGACATCTGATCTTGATGAGCTGCAAACAAGAACGGCCAAGTGTACGTAGATGGAGGAGTTGGCCGAATACCAGAACCAGGTGTGGGCCGATGTCGTGTCGGCTAAGAAAGATAATGAAAGGCCCGACTCTAATAAAGCTCGGGATGACGGAAGGAGGGATTGGCCGCCGCGAAAGCCATGTTATACCAAGTACACTCCTCTTACCACCAGCAAATCCCATATCATGGATCAGGCCTTAGCTGTCAACATTTTGACCATGCCCAAGAGAGCCAACACCCCACCAAAGATCGATAACTCTAAACGTTGTTGGTATCACCGCAATCACGGTCACTCAATGGAGGAGTGCAATGCCTTGACAGACAAGATGGAGGAGTTCATTAAGCTCGGCCAGCTAAAGGAGTTCATTCACAAGCCACAGTTGTACAAGCTTGAGGGAAGGAACAAGCCCGAGTCTAGTCAGGGGAGAGACCAAGAACATGCAAGTTGATTAGAAAGATGGAGGAACTGGAGTCGCTCCAGGGAGAGAGAAGAGAAACCCCTCGACCAACCAAGCGGATCATAAACACAATAGTCAGAGGCTTCGCTGGGGGTGGGGCCACCGCCTCCGTACGAAAGAGACACCTTCAGCCAACTAAGACATACTTCTCGAGGTTCAGCCTCATGTTGTACTTTCTGAGTTGGCCAAAGGTAACCTTTTTAGTTTGATTTAATATTTGGATATTTTTTTATATGTTTTTATTTAATATTTTCTATATTTTTAATATTGTTTTATTTAATAAATTTTTAATTTTTTATATGGTTTTATTTAATATTTTATTAATTTTTGGCATATCTAATTTTTAATATATATTTTTATATTTTTCTACATGTATTTATTAAATAATTAAATTAAAAATTATGTATAATTAAAAAAAAAACAAAATTTATCATTTTTTTAAAAAACATCACAAAAAAAATCACAGAAAAAAAAAAGTCACGACTTCAGAGTCGTAAAAAAAAATTTACGACTTTGAAGTCATAATATTAAAAAAAAACTTACGACTTTAAAGTTGAAATCGTAAAATTTTTTACGACTTCAATTTTAAAAAATTAAAAATATGCAAGTAGTAAACTGTGTTATAATTTCTAACCTAAAAGTTGTAACACCTGTTATGACTTACCCATTTTAGATAAAAATTTAAAATTCACCCCTAAATGATAATAACTAAAAAAATTTATCCCTTCTCGTCATAAAGCCACTGAAAACATCCTTAAAACAGTTCAAGATATGGAAGGTGGAGAGAGATCCCATTGCTCATGTGATTCTACCTAGATAGATGGTGATTTTTAAATATTTGCCCTAACAATTGGTAGCATAATCGCAAATTTTCAATGAACATTTGGCCTTGAACTGTGCAGGGGCGATGTTGGGAATTTACAAAGACAATAGGTACCTGTCAGAATTGGAGAATATTAGATCCAATGCCCTAATTGCTCTTCGAATCGGACCTGAATCAAAGTAGAAACTTAACTACACAAATATTTCTTAATGTGACCACATTGAATATTAGCTCGTTGCTTTATGTAAGCCGGTAGAGTTCAACACTTTGTCTCTTCCTGTAACAATTTCAAGGTACTTTCTAAAACTGAATAGCCACTTTCACAAAATTTCAGGTGACCTTGTTTCAGTGCACTGTGAGGATGCTTTACTATGTCATTGCAAATAGTTACCCAGATTGGTGCAATGTACCCAAATTTTGCGTGCTGTGATGAGTTCCATCTCCTACGTTTAGCTCTAAGTAATTAGTTCTGTATAGGACCTTAGGCTGAGTCTATTAACAAAAGATTAAAAACAAAAAACCAACTCATATTGGAGTTCACTAGTTTTTTCATATGCTTAACTATATTCATTCTTAAAATTTACACTGCATTACGAGTAAAGAAGTTCAGTTATGGTCTTGGCATTCCAAACTCATTTCATATCTTCATAACCTGCTTTTTCCAAGGATCATTAAGAGCTCAGAATATGTTAATGGTATAAAACAAAAGAATATACAGAAGACATCAAATTACATTTTTAAAAATGTGGAAGGGAGGAAAAACACAGCCACTCATCCAACGGACTAACAAGATCTCTCCCTGACACTGGATCAAAAAAAAGAGAAAAATACTCCCTGACCCAACAGATTACAATCCTTTTCCAAACCTAAGAATTTTATACAAGAAACAAAAATGTAAATCGTAATGTCAGCTCAAAAAACATTTATCAGAAATAGGAAAAAAAAAAAAAAACTGACTCTTGAGTTTTCCTATATCCCCTTTGGTAGAACGCGTTGCCGCAGAGTTGTCCAACATTTAAATTGGAGGCTAGAAACTGTCCCATTATGTAAAACAATTAATATGCATACAAAATCTTCAGAGTAGAAATCTCTTCTGTTATCATAACAGGAATAGCCACACCTTGCCAAACAAGAAAGCAACTTCAAAAGGCCGCAGAATAGGAAGTTGAAGCACCATGCCATGGAATTGGTAATGATATAAATCTGACAACCGTAATGATATAAATCTGATGACCGCACAAAGATGTTGGAACAAATGAAACATATCTTCCATTTAAGTTTTTGTTCCGTTGTAATTATCCAGAATGACAAGGTTGTGGTCAATTTGATTGGCAAGAGACTGTTGTAGGCACCTGCATTCTGGTAAGGGGTATGTGTAGACAGAAGTTTTTCTGTTTATTTTTCTAACTCTAGGTACCATGATTCCTTTGCGGTCACTTTCACCGAGCATGTCTTCCATCTGATCCTTGAAAGCTCTCCAACTGCAAAACCAATGCACAAATATTTTCCGTCATCTAGTTTTTTTCCAGTGATTGCAAAGGCTAAGTCATCAATACGACAACTATTAACTATACATAAAATGTAACATTCAGACAACGATGGACAACTACAGTAAGAGACCTATTGGCAGTTTGATTCAAGCCAAACAAAAATCAACAATTAGTAATTCTAAAGTAATCCTACAAAAAAATGCTAAAAAATAAACTGCCAAACATGGCACTAGTGAACAGTTTTAGCAAATCAGAATTTACTAGTAATTAAAAACTACTGGAAATTGCACTATATATACAATACCACAACACAACCTGGTAGCCCTCAAGTTAAAAGGCACCGTTTTTATGATTAATGGGCAAAAGTCTATAATCCCTTCCATTAACAGCTATGACTTCAGCTTAGAAAAGTTTTCTAAGGACCAACTAGTGTTTTTCACTATCAGTATCATGTAATTTCCTTTGCTGTGGCAATGTGGCATTACAGGATTATAGTTCATATTCAGCAGTAGATTAGTACCTGAGTGACTACTTTTAGTGCTCTAGCAACAAAATGCCATACAGAAATCAATACTCTTCAGAGTTCACCGAAATTCAAGTGTTGCAAATATTAGTTTCTAACCATAAAATGCTTTGGGAATGGATTATTTCTGGAAACTAGTAGCTTTTCTTAATCAAAAGCTCTTAAAATGCTGAAAAAAAATAAGCAATGATTTCTCCAAAATAATTTTAAACCAAACATGCATAAACTGTTTTGGTTAAAAGAGGTACAAATTAAGATTTAGTAACAAATTGCCAGCCTTTCAGTTTTATTTTATATAAATCATAAGATTCACATTCAAGTTCAGGGGAAACTCCAATCAGTTAACACATTATTTTGTAGAACAGGCTGTACCTACTATGTAAATCCCACAAAAGTAACTATTGTCAGTATCACTAATTGATTTTTATTTTTTATCAAGACAACATATGATATTAAAAAAAACTAAAAAAACTACATACCCCATTGCCCGGAGGCTCCATGCTATGCGCAGGTAAGGGGGAGGGATATTGTACGCAGCCTTACCCTTGCATGCAAAGAGACTATTTCCCAAAAGACAACATATGATACATGGAACCAAATTAAATATTCCCCAAAATCGTTTGAAATGTTTTCATGGAGTATATATATAGTAGCTATAAATGGAGGATGAAAGAGAGAGAATATACCTAATACTCACGTCATCCAAAAGAACAACAAGCTTACGCTTATCTGGAATAATTGTCTTGGCATGGCCATCATAGAGGAATCTTCTATGACCCATCAAAAAATGGGGGAAGTTACCACCCTGAGTTGTTACAAAAACCTCACTAGACAAGCATACTGTATAGTCCAGTGCAGCCAATTGGGAGGAATAACCCTAGAAAAATATTACACTAAGCATTAGAGCATATTGGAAACTCCCCACAAATATTACGGCAGACAATATGAAAGTGTATAATTGAATTAAACTTGTACATAAGATTTTTTTAGTTTTTCTTTTTTTGTATTTTTAATCTCAGAAAAGTTGCAGCATAGACATACTTACAAGTTACAACCACAATATAAAGCCAATTACATCCTTTATGTTTTTGGAATTGAAATCCTGTTACATCCTTTATCATCACGTGCATTCTTGAGGTCGGTGCATAAACTATAAAACCATAAAAAAAGAGTGCAGCAATTGAAGTCTAACTTAACTAAACTGCTGATCATTTTTTCAAACCGATGAACTTACATTTGAGAACTTTAGTGAATGGTTGTTACAGCTTACAGGTTTGTAAGCTCATAGTGAAGTTTTATTGTACTTCTATACGACCAACTATACTATGCAGTGAATAATGAGCTTTAAATAGACAAGAGACAAAATGGGAGTAGCATAAATGAATATATTAAGAAGAATGTGTGGTCACATAAGAACAAGATACAAAATGATTGTATATGAAAAGATATTGCTGTGACCCCTATTGAGGAAAAGATGATAGATAATCAATTAAGGTGGCTTGAACATGTGCAAAGGTAACTGGAGGCACCAGTGATTAGAATAGATCACATAATTTTTAGCTTTGTGAAAATCAAGAAGGATTTCATGTAAATAATATTGATAAGAATTTGGTTTTTAAACGAGCCCAATGATGTTTGTGTGATTCATGTAGCTGATTAAATTTCACCTAGTGAGATAAGACTATTACTGTTGTCGTGGTTCTTGTTACAAGTCTGTGCCACTGAGTCCAATTAATTAGTTATAAAATTTCCTTACATGGTCATATAGATGATACATCTATATATCAGATGCCAATTATATTTTTTCTATTAACTTCTTAGACATGTATGTGCGTATTTAATCACTGCAAGGATTTAAAAAAATTAGAAATATTGCTGCATGAAATGAAAAGAAATTGGGGCTGCAGCAGAGCTAAAAACAAGACAGGTCTACAAGACTCAAGTTAACATGCTTAAGTCTACAGGCTGCTATGAGAGAGAAAAAAAACAAAAACCAGAAGGTGGAGAGCTTTGAAGCCATCCAGTTTCATAGAATGAATCATGACAATTGTTATTGTTCTAGTTTTCCAACCAGTGAGGATCTTTACCATGAAAGGAGCAAGCTCATCTGATGTTGCAAGAGACTCCTTTGTATAAAGATTGGGGAACATCTTTATCAAAGGAGCCAAATATCTCTCTGCATGATATATTTTCCCAGAAGCTAAGTATATTGAAGTATTGTTATCAAATCCCATGCCACGCAGCATCATACCAACCTACGTAGTAGTTAAGGAAAACAATATGCAACTAACATCAGTATCTTCCATTTAATATCAGCTTTCGCACAATATCAAATTGGATACATTAGATAGATTTTCATCTCATTATTCCATTCTTTTACTAAAATTAATCAAAATAAAAGCATGTACAAATAGTGAGGCTAAAATCTAGTATCAGGATCAGGTACTAAGAAAAATATTGATGGCATCTCATTCAGAAGTCAATAACATGAGAATTTGAGACTGGCCAGATATAAATTAAGGGGAAAAAACATAATTTAAGATCTGATCAGCATTATAAAGTAAAATTATGTACCTCTAGAGGGGTTAGTGGGCATTTTCCATCAACCCGATTGAGGTCGGGTAAAATGATACGGTCTTTTCTTTTAAATTTTCCCCTCCACCCTTTTTCTCGAACTGAATCCATTTCCAACTTTTCTGCCTTTCCTCCATCATATACACAACAAGAGAATGCTACCATATCCTACATGTTGAGAAGATTTAGCCCATCATTAGATAAAGCTGATTCAATCATGTACCCTTTCATCACACAATCTCATATATTGACACTAAGTACCAGTTCTAACATAATTGAATGAGCATCAGTACCTCCTCAAAACGAAGATGCACAGCAATGTATTTTCCATCTGTCCTTGAGCTCTTCTCAATCATTTTGTAAACTAATTTCTTACCTAGTGCAGATATTGACGAAGAAAACCTCAATGCTTTATAATTAGTAAGACATCTTAGAAATTGAATATGTGGAGGGACACTCATTGCCAAACGATTGGCAAATGGAGCTATTCGAATTACCCTGCATAAAAAAAAATATATATATTCTTTACATCAAATTGTTTGAATAAAAAATCAAATTGTGTCAAATGCCCAATTTGAACTCACTTCAGAGTTCAGTTTCACCTAAAACTTTTTTATGAAGGGAAAAAACCAACATTTTTTTTTATTTCAAAAAATATCAAAAGCATGAACAAAAGATAGGAGAAAGTGACTCAATACCTACCCTTCCTTTTGCAAGATAGGAGAAACGACTCCAAGGTAATAACTGACAGGAGCCCAAGCTTGAACTCTGATGTTAGTGATATTAGTCATATTGTAATTATGCCGCTCCATTAGTGCCTCAGGAAGTTCTTTGACCACCTTCACGTAACCATCAAGTGTGGATATAAAATGATCTTCATCATATATATCCCCAAATTCACTGTAAGAGAAAGAATATTTTAAATAGAAGTAATTGTAGAAATAAATAAGGAAAGTTTAAAAAGAGTCGTAATAATGTTCATTGCATTCCATATTGTTGGAAAACTAATATAATTAGTAACTTTTGAATAGGTTGTTTTTCTAGGAAAACATGCATACCCAACAAGGGCTACTTTAATTTCATCCCTAATAGATGGTTACAAAATTTTATTTAGTATTGTTTGACCAATCATTATCACAAAGGTAAAGACATAACAAAAAATGTTACAAGTACTAATAATGTGGCTCAACAAATTATATTGCAAGAAGATTTGCTTCTCGTCCTAGATTGTATGGGCTGTGTAATAGGTTCGGTAATTGTAGCATAGAAAACAATGTTAATATGGAACTATTTATGGGAACATGATTTAATTGAATGACTTATACAAACATGCTTAATTAAATAATTAATGAACTACAAAACCAGGTATGAAAGTTTACATAGTAGTAACTACTAACATAAGAATCAGAAAGTTTCTTTAGATGATTATATCTATGAAATAAAGCTGTACTTTTCATTTTGCTATATCGAATGAGTTGTCTCATATAAAGGAAACAACCTAAAATTTGAAATGTTGTAAACAGCCATTCGACTTGAGTTGAGACACAATTTACCTCATAAAAATGTATCGGAGATGTGTGTTTTCACTTTTGTAAATAGGAATGTAAATCATCAATATCAACATCAACAACACCTTTAACCCAAGTTAATTGGGATTAGTAGTAGATGAATCTAATGATAGATACGAGGAGGTTAAAAAAAAGAAGATAAAAACAAAGAAGGGGGAAAGAAGGAGGGAGGGGGGGGGGGGG
>PYAF01001159.1:316033-326357 GCA_007407185.1 Glycine tomentella | reverse complement strand
AATCTCTTATTTCATTTTTATATTTGTATAAAATATCAATTAATTTTTGTGCTAACGGGGTTGTGTTTAAATTTTTAGAATTGTTTGGTTTGGCTTTAAATACTGCTAATATTGGGTCTCCAAGTGTTGAAACTGCAAGTGCTGGAACTTCTTAATGTATTACTTTTAGGTATATTGTTATTTGTTTCACTTTTTTTTTCATATATTGTTTACCATGTTTATAATATTAATGAATCATATTTTTTTTATTTGTTTGTTTCAGCAAATATGGTTGTAACAAAATTGGTTATAACAAAGCTTGGTTTGTAAGATTCAGTTGTAATTCAGACTATTATAGTAAATATTGTTCACAAATCTTTTATTTTAATTTATATTATAAGTCTATTTTATAATATTATGTTGATGGTATTAAATGAATCAATTTTACTATTTTCATACATTTGATAATATTGTGTTAATTGTATGAGATATTTGAAAGAATCGTAATATAAAATAGTAGTTATAAAAAAAAATTTAAATGGGTAACCCGGTGATCCGAACCGAACCGAACTGTTCATGAACGGGTTGGGTTGGGTTGGGTTTCAATTTTTTTTCTTTCTTAAAACCGAACCGAACCGAACCGAGCAAATTTGATTGGGTTGGGTCCTAAATTTGGGCAAAACCGATCCGAACCGACCCGCGAACACCCCTAGGTGTTAGGGTTTAGGGGTTGTTGGGGTTTGGGGTCTAAGGTGTTAGTTCGTTGGGCATAGGTACAGGGTGTTTGGGTTAGGGCAGAGGCGGACCCACGGTGGGGCACATGATCAGGGGTTGGGTGTTGGGGTTTGGGGGTTAGGTTTTAGGGTTAAAGTTTCAATGGGCATGGTGAACGGGTGTAGGGTTTACGGTTTAGGGTTTAGGGTTTAATGTTTATTACTTCAGACAATTATTTTCGCAGTAATTGTGAACTAGACATATTTAGGGTTTAATGTGCAGTGTTTCTGCTTCGGTGTTTGGGTTAAATGGTGAGGGTTTGGGGGGTTGGGGTTTAAGGATTAGGGGTGCTTGGTTTAACGTTTATGATAGACAAGAAAATTTGTTTGAAAGATACTGATTCGTACGTATTTTGTTTATTAAGATACTGGTTAGATGGCTGATTCATGTTCCACTGATTCGTCACGAGCTGGATCCGATCGCGAGGGTGAGCCCATGGATCCGACAGCCTATGTTGTCCCTACCCCATACAAGTGGGGCGCTTTGTGTAGGCGTACTCAGCGCACCCACTTTTCACAAGCTGTGTGGAACAAGGGCACAGTTCGAGTATTGAAGACTTGACGTGGTAAGGTGACTACGGGACCACATTACGACGATATACCTGATGTTGTTTGTGATATGTTGCATGATGCTGGCTCTCTTCATGTCGCACGCATGCGACATATTCAGGTATGCAATTATGAAATGAGTAAAGAATTGTTAATTTCATAACTGTACTTGTTAATTCATTAATAATTTTTTTAGATGGATGTTGAGCTTATTAGTGCTCTGGTTGAGCGATGGAGGCCAGAGACTCATACCTTCCACATGCCACAGGGAGAGATGACCATCACGTTGGAAGACATGGCTGGTATTTTGGGATTGTCCACAGAGGGCAATGTCGTTACTGGAGTGACGGTAGCCGATTGGGCGACCGTCATTGAGGACGTTTTTGGTCACGAAGCTGAGGAGGACACCGAGTTGAGAGGTGGATACTTGCGACTGTCTTTCTTTGATAGAAATTTTACGCATTGGGGTGAGGTGGTTCCCGAATTGGTTAACGTGACGCGGTTTACGAAGGCCCACATTGCACGACTTATTGGAGCATGGCTGCTGTGCGATCGATCTGGAGGTAGCATGATCACAACATGTTATATCCCGTTGCTTGCTGGGGAATTCACGGACATCGGTGGATACAGTTGGGGCTCCGCGGTCCTTGCACATTTGTTCAGACAAATGTGCGAGTGTACAGATCCAGGCAGAAGTGACATTGGTGGATGTCATATGCTGCTTCAGGTGTGGGCGTGGCTTAGATTCCCACCCATTGCTCCAGCTATTCCGCTGCCTACACAGGCGGAGTGACATTTCGGACACCGGTATGTGTGATTGTATTTCGCTGTTGTTAACAATTGTTACAATTAAGTCCTATAGTATACTAATGTTAGTTATTTTGAAATTAGTTTTAACGCTTTAGGCCGGTTTAAACCGCACGAGCTGGTCTTGTATAGGATGGCATTGGATTCCCTCACTCGACACAAGGTACGTATAATAATTTTTCAGTAATTGTACGTTTGCATTTGTGGTACATGTTGTTAGAAAATGCTGTGTTTTTTGGTCTGTGCTGGTAGTCTGGCAACCATATGGGGACTATGACTTTCTTAGTGCATTTGAGCATCAGCGACTATTGTGGATGGCAACAACTCCTATTATATGCTTCCACACAGTTGAATATTCCCAACCGGATAGATGCATGCGCCAGTTCGGGAGGGATCAACCAATCCCACGTGCTCCCAGGAAGCTTAAGGGTGTGCATGATCTTTCGCTGCGTGGCAAACGAGAAGACAATTGGGTTCGTAAGCTTAGACCGTTTATTATGCGCTGGGAGGTTAGGGACCAGCACATTGACCTTCCCCCCTTGCTTCAAGGGTTGCTGTCACCACACCATGAGTGCATGGTTTGGTACAGGAAAAATGGGAAGCAGTTTATCACGAAGAAGGGTGCCAAGACGGGTCGTGGTGTAAGTTTTGTTGACATCATTATTTGTGTATTTAAATTAATTATGGTATATCACATAGTTGACATTGATGCTTATAAATTTTAATTTGCAGGTTGATGGGCTAGAGGCGTTGTACTTTGCGACAATTTCGCCCAACAGGGTAGCCTTCGACTTCGATTGGGCAAATGAGGAGGTGGGTCGCTTAATGTCTATCTTCACCGAGAGTTGTCGCATGGAGGAGGCAGGACCACATGCTCCTGCAGTTGGCCGTCGAAGTAAAGAGGGACGTGGGCTAGAGCGTCGACGAAGACCGATTCAGCAGGTTCCTGAGCCCATTGTTGGTCCTAGGCCTCACACTGAGGGTTACTATAGGTCTCCAGTTATGGCATCAACATATGGGTCCCAACCCTTCTATTACGAGTCTACTGAAGCCCATATGCCTACACCGGCCGACTCCCAAACCCATGCCGAACCAGTTACTACTGCTATGGCTTGTGTAGATGTTGGGTTCGGTACTGGTCCTGTTGGATCCGACTGGACTAGTTCCAACATCGACGACATACTCTCTGAGTTGGATTGCAGTACATCAGGTTTAGGGGTTTGGGCATCACATGGACCATTTGGCACCGTAGCTGTTGAGCATCCTATGCCGGTATATGCAAACCAGGGCACTCCATGTCCATGTCCCTATGTGCAGACGTATAAGCTAGGCCCTTCTGAGGCAGGCCTGTCTCAGCCAGGCCCTTCTCAGCCATGCCCATCTGAACCAGACAGTTCTCATCGTCCCAGAAGACGAAGGCTACCTGATCGTCAGGCGCGTCATATGCCGTGGCCCCCACCATCTTAGTTTCAGTGGCTGTTTGTTCTTTTTATTTGTTATCTTGTTTTGTAATTGATTGTATTTGGTAACTTATGTTTGTTTGCAACATTTATTTTAAGCATGCTCGGTCTAAGTACTATCTAAACACGTTAACCCCGCAAACACTAACAATTATGAGACACGTATTATTTCAAATGACAGTAAACACAACTTAAATAAAAAACGAAACATAATACACATTTTTAATTAGAAGGATAATTAAAAACAACATCTTCGCGTACATGTCTTATTCTATTTGGATATCTGGTTTGTTAAAAATAGCTAAAATCTCAATTGGACAAAGACGTTTCCAGTAGTTGGATTCTGCTAGCATCTTGAACACATCTTCATCACTTATCAACTCTTTTATGTCATACTCGATTGTGGTGTCTGAATATTGTGCATGTGCTGGATGACAAAAAAACAATTTTCTTACCACCTGTGACATGTGAACTCCATTAGGGGGAACCCCAACAGGTGCAACTTGCTTGATGACGGCCTTTAGTGTTTCAATGGTGCATCCAGAAGGAATTTCAAACCGTATTGGGTTGGTTCCAGTAAAGGAATAACCCACAAAATCGGCTCCTCTTGGTATGTTCCACCTTCCGTTGTAATATAGCAGTGCATCATGTATGAGGACGATGGTGGATTGAAGTAGGTTGATTATACCATCGGGTGTTCTGTTTATGGTGCATAATATTTCTATAGGGCCAGCACTCGACATTTGGTCATTGCAGCTTAACATTCTGCGGACATCATCATCATTTGTGAGTGCGATAGAATGAAAAAAATAGTGCTGACCTGCATGTAGGGATGGTTGTCGATAGTAAATGTTGTCAACAAAATGGTCATCAGTTAGTAGAAGGGTGTGGTGCATCCGACTCTTCAGTGTATGAAACAAATAGTCATTAGGAACTCGCATTGGTATTGGAGTAGCACATTGAAAACAAACACCTGCTTCCTCGTGCTTCATTGATCCATTTGGAAAAATGAATGCTAATTTGGAGTTACGAATGTTCTGACTGCTGGTTTCTCCTAAGAATGCTATCGTATGCAAATTCAATTTTACGGGGCGAGGTATGTTGTGTCCGAACGTCTACCTTATATTGGGACTAATCGCGCCCAAGGTGGGCGTGTTCAGTCATGCCTAAGGAATTCTTAGGCGTGTTTAGTCACGCCCAAGTTTGGCGTGTTCAGTCACGCCTAAGGAATTTTTAGGCGTGTTTAGTCACGCCCAAGTTGGGCGTCTTTAGTCATGCCCAAGTTAGTTTGCTCAATGACGCCCAAGTTGTGCGTATTAGGGGAGACCCTATATGAAATTGTGCATTGAACATATGTAAACATCAAATACATTAACATGCAAGTCATAAACCAAACACGATTAGTATTACAAGCTGTTGAAATAAAATAAAATACAAAGGTACTTGAACATATCCGCTTATGTTGTTCATTAAACAAAAATACAACCAATTACAACATCATGAAGTACCCCCACGAGTAGGACAAGTTCTCCGATTGTGGCCAACTTGCTTACAAATACCACACCTCTTACGTCTCTGAGATGTTTCGACTTCGTCCATCTCGTTACGTATTCTAGTTGACCTTGGACGACCTTGGTCATGCAGCATTGACCTGTCAGGTATGATGACTGGACCTTCACTCGATGGAATAGCCCGTTCATTACCTATTGGCTGCCATGGCACTGAATAGGCTTGAACCAAGTTACTGACAAGGAACACATCATCCACATTACTGAAAAGGATTTTGACGCACATGTAAAGTAGCAGCTGCGGCATGACTACATGGGTATTTGAATGCCTTAAACTTCCCACACTAACAAACACGATCGGGAAGGGACACTAAATATGACATTTCACATCCATCCTCCACCTCAAATATCGTTCGATCAACGTTATATGTGCGTACATGGTGGCATGTAGCAAGGGACTGATTATGCCTCATAGCATCAACCACATTTTTGCAATATCGTTGTGAATGTTGAAGCTGTTGGACAACCCCCTGACCCCTGCTTACAAAATACTGTACCAGTCGGGTGTACGTGTGTTTCACAATAGCAGTGATAGGCATGTTTCTCGCTCCCTTCAAGACCCTGTTAACTGATTCAGCCAAGTTTGTTGTCATGCGGTCATATCTTCTCCCCTCTACATCATATGCACGTGCCCATTTCTCCTTGGGAATGGAATCAATCCATTCTGCAATCTCTGCACTGGTATCACAAAACCGTGCTAATCCGATGTCAAAATCGATCATAGAGGGAGTATAACCTGCATTATAATAAAATACATTAACATAATTCGATTTACAGATTTATGTTAACTTAATATATCATAAATATTTGTTGACTCACCTAAATTCATGAGGGTTTTCTTCAATTTTGCATCCTTGAATCTTTGATTAAAATTACTAACAATATGACGCAGGCAAAACACGTGATGCGCATAAGGTGGTTGCCAACCAGTATGACTCTGAACAGCAGATATAATACTCCGATGGCGATCTGAAATGAGGCATATATTTTGCATACGGGTAACGTGGAACCGAATGTTAGAAAGGAAGTAATTCCAAGCTTCCAACGTCTCCCCTTCAACAATGGCAAATGCCAAAGGCACACATTCATTATTCCTATCCTGACTTGTGGCAATCAACAATTTTCCTTTATATTTGCCATATAAATGAGTCCCATCAACTTGAATGATGGGTTTGCAATAGTTAAATGCCTCACAACAATGTCTAAAAGTCCAAAAAATACGATGAAACACACGCTTTGCCTGTATCAATCGATTTGCAACGAATAATCATTTGTTTGAATATCAAAATAAGAACCTGGTGAAAAACGAAGCATGTAGTTGCACCACCTGGGCAAGAATGCATAAGATTCCACCCAATCCCCATAAACCATTACCATTGCTTTTTGCTTCGCATACCAGACCTTTCGATATGAAACTTTAAATCCATATGTATTGGTTATCCTCTTCTGAAGCAATGCGACTGACACTGACGGTTCTTCCTTAATCATTCCTAACCAAGACAAAACGGTAACCTTAACGTCAACAACATACTTTTCAAACAACTATATGATCCAAATAAAGCACATTCAATAAAAACATACCTACTACTAGTGAAGCAATTATGTCAGAATCAAGCTGTCTGTGACCCTTTGAAATGTGATCATTCAAGCAATTGTGTTTGCCACCCCATCTTGAAACAACCCACTTCTCACGGTATGTTGGTTCAATAACCCTAACCATCCAAGGGCAACTATCATTATACGTAACACACCTCATAGAAAACTTGTCAGGCTTGCTCTCAACCACAATTACTTCTTGATGGTCCTTCATCAAGTTATGCTTAACTGCGAGTTGCGCTTCCTTTTTCGAGTCAAATTCTTGTTTAACAAACAAATCATCCCCTATTTGCCATGGACTTTGCACTGATCCTGAGCCCGAACCAGAACCGCTAAAAGAGTCTTCTTCGATTGGGTAACTCTAATCAATATGTGTATAATGAGGAATTCCTTCCCAGAAAGGAATCATCTCACGACCTGCCCATTGAACGTCAGTTTAATAAACATTATCAGCCAAATCTAATAACAAAACAAATTCCTTACGAAAATTAATCCCCTCAGTTCATAAACATTCAATTTAACCCTGATAAACAATAACAATGAAATTACATAACAAAACAAATTCATTCCAAATAATTAATCACATCATTACATGTACATTCAAATTAAGTTTACAAAACATATAAAAAAAATTAAATAACAACACATACATACATACATATATGCCTACATTATCATTGGTTTAGTCATGTAACATACCTTCAACACCTTGTTCTGGTTGACTGGATCCAGTCCCATGCACACCAGCATCCTCATCATCATCCGACGCACTAGCATCCTCCTCAAGAAGCCGATCTTCCATTGCGATATTTTCATCATCTTCCTCCTCTTCATCGTCATCCATGACCCAAGTTGGGTCATGTGAATCCTCCTCTGACACGTTTACCCCTTCGCCAGCATATGATCCTGCCCCTCTGGCAACATGTGATGCTGTATCATGTGCAACTGCCTCGATGGGTAAAACAACATTCTCTGCTTCTGTAAAATCCACGTACAACTCCAGGAAATTTTTCCTTCCCTGGTTGATAAATTCTTCCATTACCAATTCTATGTCTTCATCATCCACCATCTGAAACCCCAAGTAATGTTCGTCTTGCCATAACCTTGCCGTGACTACAGTGATACATTGGTTGACATGTAGACCTAATTTTTGTCGTATCTTCTCATGCATTTCACTCACTGTTGAGGTTCACTTCATATGGGTTGCTCGTGTATCACCTTCAAAAATGACACCTTGTTGTCCGTCAACCTTTCTTCCATTAAAATATAAGATAACACGAACAGAATCACTGCTTGAACTCATTTCTTGCCGTGAACAAAACAACTTCAAATATCCCTAAACAGTACAATGTTAGCAAATTTATAAAAGAGGCAAAAAATATGTTAACAAAAATATATCTCATTCATAACTAATACGAAATTAATTGCTTATGTAATAAACCCTAAACCGTAAACCCTAAGCCCTAATTCATTCTAACCCATAAACCCTAAACCCTGCCCACCAACACTTTAACCCTACACCTTAAACCCCAAACCCCGACACCCTAAACCCTTGCCCACCACAACTTAAACCCTAGAGCCCATTCCCCAACACCCTAACCCCTAACCCAAACACCCTTTACCCATGCCCACCGAAACTTAAACCCAAAACCCCAACACCCTATAACCCCTAAAACCTAAACCCAAACCCAAACACCATGTAACCATGCACACCGAAACCTATACCCTAAAACCTAAACCCCAAACTCAACCCCTAAACCCTATACTCGTTGCAAAACACCATGTAACCATACACACTGAACCTAAACCCTAAACCCTAAACCCCAACCCCCAACCCCTAAACCATATACTCGTTGCAAAACACCATGTAACCATACACACCGAACCTAAACCCTAAACCCTAAACCCCAAACCCCAACACCCAACCCCTTAAACCCTAACACCATGTACCCATGCCCACCGAAACCATAAACCCTAAACCCTACCCATTACAACCCTGCATCGCCAATACTCAACCCTAAACCCTAAATCCAAACCATTTAACCCAAACCCTAACCATTTAAACCAACATCCAATTAAACAATTTTCTATGAACCTAAAACTATGTCGCTAACAATTTCATATAGCCTTGACATTTTTCTAATTAAACAACATAACATAATAAATAAAACTGATATGATAAAACGTAAAATCGCTTACTTGTTGATAGGGTTTCGCCTCAGAAATATCCACTCACAAGCTCTAGAGTGAAGGCAGAGTAAATTTTAGAGAGAAGGTGAAAACCATGAGTATGGCACATAGTAGATTTGGCGCAAATTTATAGGGACCGGGGCAGCACAAACACGCCCAAGCTAGGTGTGTTAGGCTGCCCTATATTGGTAAATAATTTCTGGACTGCACCATATCCATAAATAATGCTTTTGAAAACACCATTTAGGTGCTTTTGCCCCAAAACACTTTCAAATTTGAAAAGCTCTCAGTAAATTTAAATATTCTCTTACCCCGTAAAATTAACCTTCCTAATCCATTCATGGTTAAATCTAAAATCCAAACAAAACAGATAAAAAAAAAAGCTCAATCAATCCCAAATAACAAAAAACTAATTTTTAAAAATAAAGACAAAAATTAGAAATAAGGGATGAAAAAAGAAAATACCATTGCTGGGGAGGCACTTTGAATTCCTCGGCTGCGAATTTGAGAACGGCGGTGAAAAGTGCAGCCTCTAGAACGCTGAATCTGAAATTGCGAAAAATGGAAAATTAGAATATTGTAGCGATTAAAAAAACTTTAAAAAGGAATTAGAATTAGAATTAGAATGCACTTTGAAGGGAAGCTTTGGATCGGAGGTGAGTGTTACTTTGAACGAAACCTTTCCTCCGCTCGCCATCCTAACTAACTCTTAACGAACAAACAACTCTCTCCCCTCGCGCTATAAGCTTGCAACGATCGATTTGCAAAAGAAACAACAAAGAAGAGAAAAACAATAATATAAGACTATAAGAGTATACTATTTTTTTTTTTTTTTTGTCTAAGCTATAAATCATGAGTGTCCTAAACTCATTTGGTCAAAAATTAAATATATTATTCACATTTTTATGAGAGCGTAACTAAATCTTACACTGATGTGTAATTTCTTTGAATTTAAAAAAAAAACTATAAATTAGGATAATATTTTTTTAACGTTTAATATGAAAATATAATATGATATAAAAAAGATATTAGAATAATTTAGCTTAAATATATTTTTAATTCAAGTAATATATGATTTTTTTATTTTATCTTTATAAATTATTTTTTAAAATAGTCTTTGTAAACTTTTTCTATTTTGATCTTTGTTTTCTTATTTTAGTTCTTATAAAATACTCATTTTTTTGTAATATATGAATAATTTACTATTAGTTCCTACCATTATTTTTTAAAGAGATTAATTTAAAATGTACAAAATATTATAAATATTAAACTAAGAAAATAAATATTTTATAAGAATTAAAATAAAATAGAAAAAAATTATAAGCACCAAAACAAAAAACACGGTATATTACAAAGACAAAAAATATATTTAAGTTAAATAAAAAAATCATATATTACTTGA
>PYAF01001159.1:294658-312473 GCA_007407185.1 Glycine tomentella | reverse complement strand
CAATGAACTTCTAAAATAATCTTCTTGTTCAGATGCCTTTGCTACGGACACACAATATAATAAAACTATTGCTGCTTTAATTTTCATTTAGCACCATAAAATTTATATCACTTCGATTTTGCTTTTAATAATACTTTTTAGTATTATTTTACTTACATATTTCATTTTTATTTTATTTTAGATGAATAAACTCATATAATCCATTCAAATTTTTTAATTTTGTGGATTTTATTACTTAATTTTTTTCATAAATTTTATTATTAACTTTTAACATTTCATAAATTTGACCATAAATTTTAATTTTTATTTATTTTATCATCATATTGATAATAAAATGATGTACAAAATTAGTTTTCTAATTAAATTTTTGTATATCGATTTTATTATAACATGTTATAAGGGATGCTTATTTAGTCCCTATGTCCGTAGCAAAGGCATCTGAACAAGAAGATTATTTTAGAAGTTCATTGTTTTGTGGTGCAAAATATTATTTCCCTTTTCTTCAAACGGAATGGACTGTGGCAGCTTTTCCAGTGAGACAGAAGGCAAAACAAAAACAAATGTATAATATTTTTGCTAGCAAGAATATGTATGGGTCGAAAAGAATAACCTCAAGTGCACATCACCGTTTTACTTAAATTAAAGGAATATGAATCAAATTAATAAAATAACACCTTCCCATAGACACTAGGAATGAACACGTAACGGGTTATAGTACCTCCCTCCGTAACAGTTACATCGTCAGAGAGGGAAAAAAAAAAAAAAAAAACTGGTTCCATTTACTCAAACTCATCAAATTCATTAAACTTAGAATGAATCGGACTCTTAATTAGTAGAATAAATATCGATCATCCATGGTCTAGACTAGAATCCAATCCACAAACTAAGCACCGAAAACACCGCTATCATCACGATCCACCACCTTCCAGTCACCGATTTCAACCCTTGTGATCCACTGCAGTGAAGCTTGTTACTATGATAAGAGCATACCTGTTGTTTCCTAAAAGTCCAAAAATACAAGACTTTTTGTTAATAATAACCAAAAAGTATCATATTAACAAAATCACAACCTCCAAGGCTACGATAAAAATTATTAGATAGTTTCAAACCATTAGATTAGATGTTTATGATCTCGACCAATCTCTACATAACAGGTAATTAAGTCTTTTGATTTAAAAAAAAAAAAACTAATACATTAATCATGTCGAGATTGGTTGGAACCATTATATTATTAGATGGATCATCTGTTTTGAGAAATCATTATGAAATTATGTAATAACTTCTCCTGAGATTTCAATACACAAACCTGGATGAGCAGAAGGCTATGACATAATCCGTCCCTGTACAAGTAAAAATACTAGTTGGATCATCATAAGCATAGCTGTAAGAAGTAGGGCACGCCTCCTTAAACTTATTCGAATAAAATGTAGGTTTGCAAGTAGAAGGGTTCCCATAATTCCCTTTGCAGCAATACTCATCAGTGTTAAACACATCACATGCACTACGGCACCCAACGGTCTTGCCGTTAGCCCTAAGGGAAAGTTCCTTAGGGCAAGTGTTTCTAAGGTCAGAGTCACATCCAGCGGTGCTGCAGTTTCCCTTTCCGTTTATGGGCTTAACGGCCATCGGCACATTGAAGCCGTTGACGAGGCTCACGTCGTAGAAGTCCGGTTGCGCTAGCGTGAACTCTGCTAGCGAAACCGGTGTTTTCCCCTAGGCTGAGCATTTTAGGGTTGTGCCGCATGAACCGGTTTGGCAATTTCCGTTTCCGTTTTGGTCGAACTTGCAACCGGTTCGAGCCCATATCCGGCCACTCCAGCTTACCGGGGCCGTGAACACCGCCGATTGGCCAGGTTTTAGGACGAAGCCGCCGCCGTTGAAGCTTTCCCCAGGTGTCACAGCTGGCCACAGTGTCTCCTTGCAGTAGTTTACTATGGTGAAAACTCTAGCACACTCACATGTTCTTTGCCCTGTGTCCTCATCAACAAAATAGTTTTATTTTACTTTCTTATATAAAGAATATAATACAAATTTAAAAGAATTATTGTTGGAGTAAGTGAATTTCATTATACATACGGAAGAGATCAAATTACCTTGAAGATTTCTTTTACTTTACTTTCTTTAAAAGAAGAACAAAGTACATGTTTTAAAGAATGATTTGAAATTAAGCATGTTAAAAACCTAAGAACACAATTAATATTTGTTGATAAAAAAAAATGAAGAAGACAATTTAATGAATGGGGGCTAGAAATAAGGCTAATGCAGCTTTTGCTTTGTATGTTTATAAAAAAATGACTTTGCCAAATTATTGTTACCTGATAAAATTATTGCTAGAACCAAAATGAATGGTAAGATCGTTTGAAGATGCAATGCCATCTTTGTGTGTATGTTTCTCGGTCAAGGGATTAAGATATGTGATAGCAGCTGTGAATATAAAAGAAGGCTGAAAAAAGAATACGTGCGGAAAGGTGAATCAAAGCAACAAAAGGTATGCATCTAGTGATAAGAATCGATATTATTCTTTTCCAAATACATAGCTGCAAGTTTTTGCTAAATTACATGGCCGCGCAAGACACTAATAGCATCATTAACCATAAGTTACACTCTTCCTAACTAACAATTTAATATTCCTTGTTTACCCTTTACAAGAATTTATAATTACTTTTCCATTGTTAATATTATTTCTTCCTCCACTGAAAATCGATATTATCTAGATTAAATTATAATTTTGATCATTCTATAATTTTAAATCTGCGATTTTGATCTCCTTATTATGACCCTTTATTACTTAAAATAATCAAAATTGAACATGTTTAGACTAAAATAATCAAAATCACGTAAATAATTAGATTAAAAATAATTAATGTATTAAAATCAATTTCTAAAAAAATATGTAAATAATTTACATAGTAATTTATGAAATTTAATTATAAATTGGTAAAATAAAAATAAAACTATGTAAAACTATTCAAAATAAAAAACATATAAAATGATATAAATAAAATTAAAAAGATTTATATATTAAATATTTTTTAATTTATAAATTTTGATAATTTGAAAAAAAAATAATTCTTAACAAATGATACATAGAAAATAATGTTAATGTAGTTAACTAAACTAGTGCATTACGTACTGGGTAATTTATTGTCTTGTTTATGAATAAATGGTTATGAATTCAATTCCTATTAAAATATTTTTGATTTTTCACTTAATTCAATCTTTTTTCATATAAGCGTCATGTCTTTATTTAAAAATAAAGGAACTAAATCACAGATTTAAAATTATAGATGAATCAAAATTATAATTTAGCCCATTATATATCTATTTGCGCGAATGAATGTTTGCAAACTCAAAACATCTCATCATATCTTAACCCTCTTTATCACTATGATGTTGTTCTAAAGTATAATGAGAAGTAATGTTTGCTCCATTATATTGAATGAAGGATTCATCACTTGTACGTGGTCACATTTCAACCGCTCTTAAGTGCCTAGTTGATTGGTTTGGAATATTAAAAGTATTTGTAATGATAGGAAGAGAAATAGAGATAAAACAAATGAAAGATGTTGGTGAAGTATTTAAAATAAAAAGTGGTTTGTATATCATAACTTATAAATGTATGCTATAACTATTTTTGGTGGCGACCGAGTATGTGCATATAAGCTTTCCCTCTATTAACCCCACAATGAATAGAATTAATTACTCTCACTAATAGAGTTAACGACCTAACAAAAATGTTATATTGATTATTTAGTAAATCAAATTAACCACCACACAAGCAAAGTTAACCAACTAAAAAACTAATATGGCTAACCACTACTACTGATAGAGTTAAACAACAAATATAATTACTCAATTAAATCAACTCAATTACATTAATCACCCACTTAACTGCTAACCAAACAAACACCCACTCGTATAAAACAACCTAACAAAAACCCACATTCAATTAGATAAAGAGAACAAGTTTAGACCTTAAGAACAAATTCCACACAAGCTCACCACCCTTTTGTGCAGTGCTTCGACAATGGTTAGAGGTACACATTTCCATCTTCTTGCAACTGGGTTGCTCCTCTTTCGTTCTCTCTCTTCTCGCTTCCCACTTTGACTTTCTGCTTTCTTCTTCCTCCTTGGTTTCATTTCCCTTTTTTTACTCTTTATTCATCTTCGCTTATTTTTCGTATCCATGCTCTGTGAGTCATTTTTCTTTCATAAACCCTAAATCCCTCACAAGTGTCCCACACTCCCGTTTCACTCTCAAGTGTCCCACTCCACTCTCTTTGTTTAATTTGAAATTTCAACTTTTTAGTTATTTGATATATTAATAAAAGCTATCTATAGTAACTGACTGACTCAACAAAATAGTAATATAATATATAAGGGTGTCTATTAGGTGTCCAATTTGTATAGTTAACATTATGAATGAATTGCAATTTGTGTTTACAATCCTATGTTATGCATGTAACACCTCATATGAATCACATTTGAATGAAAGAGATGTAGAGGTTGTGTATGTATGAGACTGTATAATTGAAGATGACTTAAAAGAATTAATTGATATGATCTATACCAACACAAGTAAGCATGCTTGGTTTGAAGCAGTTATGAAATGGATGACCTTATGGAAAATTTTCTAGAAAACGTCTCAGTGAGTATAAAGGACAATGGAAAAGTTGTTTTGGTTTGTGGGGATAATCATTGTTCATGAAAGCAGGTAAAGTTGATTGTTGAAGTCTCGAAAAGGGACAAAATATTTTGACCAGTGGAGAGATTTGACCAAAAAGGAAGTTGAGTAAAATGTTACTGTGCAAAGTACCGTAAAGCGCAATTTGCTGAGAGGTCGACAATCAGGGATGTTACAATGCACTTACATGAGTTTCATGTGTAAGGATAAGGTTTTTAGGCACTATATGAAGTTGGTTATAAATAAAGTTGTCAACGTTAACCCATTAGGGTTAGTCTAATGATGTGAGGTTTGTCTAATATGCATGAGGTTTTAGGTTCTAATCTCATTATGATCATTGTATACAAAAATAAAAAATTATAAAGTTGTCAATATGAGTTATAGCTTATGAGCCATCTCAACTCATCATGGATTCAAATCAAATTAGGTTGATAAAAATTGTATAGTTTGAATTTTGGGTCAAATTTGACCCGACTCACTTAGTTCGAGACTCACCTAGGTTGAACCCATGGTGAGTTAAATTGGTTCATGGGTAGTTTTTTTTTTTTTTTTTAAATACAACTTACTCTACTAACTCACTTAGTAACATATGAACCCATGGTGAGTTAAATTGGTTCATGGGTAGTTTTTTTTTTTTTTAAATACAACTTACTCTACTAACTCACTTAGTAACATATAAACTCAATTATTTAATTCTACTATCATGATAAAGGTTAATAGATACTAGCTTATATTTTTATATAGATATAAAATTAAAATGTAAATATCACTTTCCAAATTATTAACGTAAGTTGTAGGGCAAAATATGATAAACCTATTAATGCTCTAGTTTTCATTTAGCGACTAAAAAAATTTACTCACCTGGATTTTACTTTTATATACTTTTTTAGTATTATTTTACTTATATTATATATGTTCTATTTTTTTTAATTTTAAGTGAATCAATTCATATAATCCATCAAATCATGGTGAGTTGAGGCGAATTGACATTTTTTAACTCCAAAAAAAGTAAATTGAATTGGGTTAACTAACTATTAGAACAACTCTTAGTGGGCCAACCCAAATGAACTAGATTAGGTCACTTTGACTAGCCAGAACTTTGCTAAGGAACGAATCCAACTATCCACTGCCCAGGAGTTCGTGGGGGTAACTCTTAATATTCAAGGCGATGACACCATCGTTCTCTGGAGCGTTGAGCCATCCTAACACTACTGTTTATAATATTTGGATGAGAGGGAAGCAAGGAGGGAAGTTATTTAAGTAAATTTAAAAATAATAAAAAATAGAAAAAGAGTTGCATTTAATAAGGAATGGAGGTATGTTTAACCAATGTCATAATAAGTTAATTGAGTGTGATAGTGTTGGATGAGCTTGTGGGCTTTATTTAGGCCTATGTACGTAGGAAAGGCAGCTGAACAAGAAGATTAATTTTAGAAGCTCATATTTTTTTGTGCAAAATATTCTTTCCATTTTTCTTCAACGGAATAGATCAGTTGCCTTTACTTTACTAAAAACAAAACAAAACAAAACAACATTCTCCCGTATACGTATACAGTTGGAGTAAATATTACCGTGGTTACAAAAATAGTACACTAAAAAAAAACACGTACATGTATTGACCCTCCGTAAGTAACATCCTCATAAAGAAAAAGAAGATAAAAACTGGTTCCATTTACACAAACTCATCAAATTCATTAAACTTAATGAATCGGGCTCTTATAGTGGCATCAACTTTGATCATCACCTAAACTAGAATCCAATTCACAAACTAAGCACCGGAAACACCGTTATCATCATATATCACGACCCATGCCAGCACCTTCCAGTCAACGATTTCAACCCTTGTGATCCACTGCAGTGAAGCTTGTTACTATGATATGAGCATACCTGTTGTTTCCTGAAGTCCAAAAATACAAGACTTTTTGTCAACAATATATATTACAAAAAACTATCAAATTACCAAAATCACAATCTCCAAAATTTCGAGAAATTATTAATTAGATGGTCTTGAAGCATCATCATGTTTTTATGATTCTAATCTACCAATCGCTATATAATACATAATTATATTTTTTAAATCTGCAAAAAATGGTTTATAATGTTCAATTACGTGTTAGCTAGGTTATGTAAAAAAACAGTTAAATATATAGTTAAGATAATTATGATTCCAGATTATATAATAATTTCTCGTAAGATTTCAATGTCTACGACATAATCCATCCCTGAACAAGTGAAAATACTAGTTGGATCATCATAAGCATAACTATAAGAAGTGGGGCACGCCTCCTTAAACTTCTTGGAATAAAACGTGGGATTGCATGCAGAGGGATTCCCATAGCTCCTTCTGCAGCAATGCTCATCAGTGTTAAAAACATCACACGCACTATGGCACCCAATGGTCTTGCCGTTAACTTTAACAGCAAATTCTTTGGAGCAAAAGGCTCTGAGGTCAGAGTCACACCCAGCGGTGGTGCAATTTCCCTTTCCATTAACGAGCTTAACAGAAAGGGGGACGTTGAAGCCGTCAACGGGGCTAACGTCGTAGTAGTTCACTTGTGCTAAAGTGAATTTCGCTAGTGACGCTGGCGTTTTCCCGAGGCTGAGCATTTTAATTAGGGTTGTGTCACATGCATATGAACCGGTTTGGCAGTTTCCGTCTCCGTTTTGGTCGAACTTGCAACCGGTTCGGGCCCATATGCGGCCGCTCCAGCTGACTGGGGCGGTGAACACGGCGGATTGGCCCGATTTTAGGACGAAGCGACCGCCGTTGAAGTTTTCTCCCGGCGTCACTGCCGGCCACAGGGTCTCCTTGCAGTAGTTTACTATGGTGAAAACTCTAGCACATTCACATGCATGTTCTTTAATTTGCCCTGTCCTCGTCAACAAAATAAAATGTGTTGTTAATTACACATGTCACGGTGGTAGTGTGAGAAGGAACATGAGTTTTGTTTTACTTTTTTTGAAAAAGGACAGAATATATACAAGTTTAAAAGTTGATATAGATGTTTGGTTCGATTCTATGCAATGTCAAAGAACTTTATGCCTGATTTATTAGAAATTATAATAGATATGAATTTTAAAATAATTTTTGTAAAAGTAAACTATTTTAACACTCTTAGATTATTGTTTTCATCTTTCTTGTATGTCTTTAAACTTTTTTTTTTTTTTCATTTTGAAGTGGATATGATTGAGATCCAAATAAGAGAGAAAAGATTGACAGAAGAAAAGATAAATAGGGAGCAATGAATGTGAAAATAATAAGATGAAAAAATAAAATATAAAATAAGCACCAAAAAAATAAAAATAAACATGAGATGCAAAAGAAAATATTTTATTATTATATTTTTTAGCCTTTTACATCACGTTAAACATTATCTTTCCTTTTATATGCCTTCGGTTCAATTTTTGTTTCACTAAAAATTATACAAGAGTATAATTTTCAGAAGTATGATTTTGTGGATACTCCCATTACTAGTCAAAATATTTTGAATAAAGAATTAGTAAGTCGAATGAATCAAGCTGAAATAATACCCGAAAAAAAGTGTTTATTATTTTGGATTAGTGATAAGATATGAACATTGAAAAGATAATTGGACCAATTAATTTGAAAATTAAAAAAATTAAATTGGGTTAAAAGTCTCAAAGATAGAGAGGCCAGCGGGATTTGAATTGAAGAAGAGATCACGTTAAAAGTCTCAAACCCTGCGATTCATGAGCAGTTATTTACTCATTCCCGTTAGATTCACCTCCAATCAGTGTTAGAGCAGTTGTAGCCGAATTCTTGTTCGACTAATTGTCAATTATTCTCGGCACAAAATTTTAATATTCTTTCACTAACTTTTTTTCCCCCATCATATCATATTTACACTTCCTTTTTTCTTCTCTCCTTTTCTCATTAGGTGTCAACTACCATGGTAGTATCCATACATTATTTTCCAATTATACAAATACAATCAAAGAGAACGGAATGTCGCAACCGGCCAAAACACTAAAAAAATACAAGAAATGATTAAGCATATTGTAAAAGAATGAAAAATGCTTTTATGGAATAATTTAAATTTGAGCATGTTATTGAGTTTAGAAGAAAATATAATGAATGGGCTCTAGCAACAAGGCTAGTGCAGATTTTGCTATATATGCATGTATATATAAAAATGACTATGCAAAGCTATCGTTACCTAATAAAATTATTGCTAGAACCAAAGTGATTGGTAAGATAGTCCGAAGATGCAATGCCATCTTATGTGTGTAAGGGGATAATTAGATATGCGAGGAAGGATGCGATAGCAGCTGTGAATATATAAAAGAAGGCTGAAAAAAGAATACGCGAGGAAAGAAAAAATGTGAATCAAATTAAGCAACAAAAGTTATGCATATTGTGAAAAGAATTACATGGCGGCAAGTACTTTATCTAGGTTTTATTATTCCTACACTTCCACGTATTACAACGGGCCTAAAGCCAAGAGTTATGGTGTGACACCTGGCAACAACTTTCACTTGAATAAATATAACAAATTTCAAACATGTAATCAAGATTTCATTTGTTTAATTTGATATTCAGGTAAGATATGATTACGATTCGCTAATTACGTGACTGAAAATTTCAACATTTATCCATTTCATCATTTGTGCTTGAATGTTAACTCTAGAGTATTACACATTGTATTTAATCAGAATGATTTAACAAATTAATTTTTTCATTGTTTTAACCAAGATCTTAATTATATCAATTCAAATTTATTAATAAAAATTGATAGATTCTTTATTGATTAATCATTAATTTTAGAAGAAATTAATCATATACAATACCTATTCAACTAGCTTCATAAGCATTAGGTGTCTGGACTTAAATTATAATAAATAATTTGTTAATTATTATGAAATCTCAAATCAAACAAAATTATTATATTTCTTCTTAAAAATTTCTTATTGACATATTAAGATAATGTTAATATTAGGAATTCTCAATTGAGTTAATTCAATGCTAATATCAATATGTAATATATATATATATATATATATATATATATGTGTGTGTGTGTGTGTAATTTAATAAATGAAATTTATAAATGAGATCGCATGTATATTAATTTATCCTGATTATCGACATGGTGTTCATAATAATTTTATGATCAAGAATAATTCAGATTAAAATTATAAAAAATATATATTTTTCATTATCACAATCTCTATGAAGACAACAACAATTCTCTAATTTTAATGAAGAACTTGTCAAATTAACAATTCAATGAAACAATAAATATGATAATAGAATAGAGAACAATTCTTTACTAAAACTAAAAATTGATAACATTATGGAATGAGTCTTGACCTCTTGGGCATACACATTTATGTCCAAGAGTGATCACATGAATCATTTTGCATTCACATGATGGAGCACATGAGGTGTGTTGGTTCTCCACTCAGAAGGTGTTTATTGAGCTCATCAAGTCATATAAGCATTCAGGTGGATAATGATGATTTTAAGAGTGGGCAAAATCACCTTTAAGGGGTATTTTTCGATATATATTTTTTTAAATTGACGTAGTAAATGTTTTCTATTTTTTATATTTTTTTAAAATTGAAGTCGTAAATGTTTTTACGACTTAAAGTATAATTTTTTTTTAATATACGACTTTAAAATGGTAAATAATTTTTATGACTTCAGTTAAATTTTATATGGTCAGTGAGAGAAGCTGTTTCAGCTTGTCATTTATCCAATGCAATAGTGGGTTCTGGATACACAAAGCATGTAAGCTAAGCTCTCTTCAGCATTTTTTATATGGTCAGTGTGTTTGTTAATTGATCATATGGGGTGGATAATTCAGATTGTTTAAATTTCTTCATACTCATATAATGCAAGTTCATACATTGTTATGTTCTGTTTCTACTTTTAGGAACAAGGTAGGTTTGCCTGCGTTACTGCCTTACTGGACTATGCTTCAAGTCTGGTTCAACTATCAGTTTTTGGAATTCCTAGGGTAATATTCTAACTTTTTATTGCATCAGTAGTAGTTTTCTTCTAGTGAATTACTAACAATATATAATTGTTCAATCAAGGATATTTTGTAGTTGAACTTTTTTTTTTTTTTGAGAAATTTGACACAACAAAATTAAACAAAGTCTAAACCATTCAGGAAATTGCTTATGCATGTGACATGTAATAAACTTCAAATTAAACCAAGTTTTAACCTGGATTTTGTCATGAATTCTCAAACGTACCTGCATTCTAGCTGCTCCATATACATTCATAGGAAGTTAATGCCTTTTCAGCCTGCAGAATTGGATACTTAAATTTATCATTTCACAGTTGGAGTAATAGACAACTACAGAAAAGGAAAGAAAAATGCTCAGTGACTTGATTGCTGCAAATTAATAAATCAATATATATGGTTTGTACTTGGTTCAAGGAAACCAATAATATTCTTGAATGAAGTGCCATATACGTATGAGGCATGAGATATATCATGCAAGAAATGTCGAAAAGGGTTATTTGTTTCTTATATATTCTGCCTTTAGATAAACGGTTTTTTTAGTAGTATGCCATATTTATTATTGATTTCTTGTAGTCTCTCAGAATTGACTAGTGAGTAACACCTAAGTACTGAAAGGCCTTATTGCTTTTGACAAGCGGATCAAGGGTTTTCTTCTTGAAGTAATTGTTGATACTTGATATTGTCATGGTTTAAACTACAATTTCGATTAATTAGCATATTCAGAAGGTATACTTTCTTAGTTGTAATATTATATGTAGATAGCTGTCCCTGACTGAATCTAAAGGAGTTAAAAATCATAAAATGCATTTATGAATCTATGATTGGTCAATAATATATGCTTTGGGATTAAAGTTGACGCCATTTTATGAATTTGATACTTGCTTCTTTTCAACAAAGATGGAATGATACTTTGGAATAATATTACCACTTGGATTTTACAGTCAATTCAAGGAAGCTGCTGGGAAATGTTAGGAATACAGTGTTTAACTGCACTGTTGTAGGAGTAGAATGGATTAATATATTTACTTCTGACTTCATCCAAGCCTTTTCTCCTTGTAATTATGAGTTACTGAAAACTATTTATCTACGATTAGTGCTGTGATATCTTTATTGTCAAATTTCATCTTAGGATCAGCTGTTGTCAGCTAGATTGTAATACAGTATTTGTCAACCATATGCAGGTCTTAACAAAATATATACTGCAAAAGTTATTTGGTCCAGGGGTTGCTAGTGTTCCGAGTGACAAAACTATTATTTAGCTTGACCTTCCTTCTAACATGGTTGGTCCTTGTATCTAAATTAATGTTCTGCCTTGGATATGTACTTGTAAGTTCAAAACTGTGTGACAAAAAGAATATAGCCCCAAAGAGATGTCATATATCTTTAATTTATAGTCTTTTGCTAGGGATGAAAGCAGAATAGATCCCATGGTGCCAAATTCCATTAAGATGCAAATAATGCAGTTTTCAACAGTGACTAACTCTAGTGCTATTATTACACAATTTAAGCACCGAATGGTGAATTCTAGAATGGTCAGACCAGTGGTAATTGGCAAACATAACATGCAGTCATATTACTGTTATAGCATTCTTAGGAGTAAAATGTGTGCTAAATTATCCATTGCATTTCTATCAAAAGAGAAAATTTGTGTTGTTAAGATGGAGATAAGGTCATGTATTAGATATTCTGATTTTAAAGGGTTCATGGGGTGGCTCATATAACTGGTTCTGAGCTTGCATGTTAAGTCCTTAATCTAGGGAGTTACAAATTTTCACTTTGATTTTAAACATTTCTTTAAAACATTCAATGTAAATGTTTAAAACTTTCGCTTAGGTGACACTTAAAAACCCATGTTCAAGCTCATTCATCAGGAAGTTAGTAGCTAACACATGCTGAAGCAAATATTCTACATATTCTTCGAGGTTGGGTTTCTTTTGTCTTTTTTTTATGGGATGCTTTTGTGTTGTATTCAAAGCAGACATATCTCATGTGTCTGAGCATCTAGCCATTGCAATAACAACTGATTACTTAGGAGTCATACAACTTTTAGCGGTTCAGAAAATTGTGGACCTCTGCATTTCTGGATACTGGCTGTTCTCTACACTTGGTTTTCTAATAGGTAAATAGGTGAATTGAAGACTGTTTTACATGTATATGTGTCTAATTCAAAGCTTTTTCCATATTCATTTTTTAACATACGTATATGTGTCTAAATATCTCCCAAGTGGATAAGTTTAAGTGCTTTTCTCTTTTTTCTTCTTCCTCATCATGGTTCAATTGAAGACTTATACAATGATTTCAGGCTAGTTTCTTGTTGCCTTTTCCATTATATTGGGGTTGAGACAACCAACAATTTCAGGAGGCTTCTCAACAGGATTAATACAAGAGCATGAAGTGAACGATTTTGCAATATGGACAGATGTAGCTGCCAATTGGCAGTTATGGTTGTGCTCTTGCTGTGGTTAGGCTTATTATGGGAATTCAGTGCAGCTTTGGTAACAGGACCTCTAGAGGTGTGGATTAGATGGTTCTTAGCATGGTTCAATGGATTTGGATCAGGAAGAACAGGATTGTTGAAGAGGATTCCATTTGGTACTCTAGCTGCCAATAAATCTGCTGCTAGTGTTATGGCTGCATTAGCTAGTGTGCATAAAGCGGCAAGTTTCTAAAATTTCTCTCCCGTCACCTATTGGCTGCCTTATGCAATCTCTAGTATTTATAGTATCAGAGTTATATTTGAGATTGAGATTTACTTATATTGGGAAATAGGATTTTGATTTCCCTTTCAACTTCTATCTACTTATATTGAATACAGTGATATATTTTAATCCTTGCCCCATACTTGTTTATTCTTATTAAAGAGGATATGCATCACATTTTGGATGACATGATCAGAATTTATTGTATGATGCAGATCAACACTAGAGATTGTGATGCTGTTGTAGCAAGAATACAGTTTGGTCTGATGGGCTGTCTGAGTACTGTTTCTTCTTTTGCTGCAAAGTTCAATGCAATGAGAGAAAGCAAGAATCCTTGGAGAGCATATATGTCTATGCTTTGATTACAATATGTTTCTCATTTCTGCTGGAATCTTAATATACTGTATTCCTGTTTGGACAAACAGATTTGAGAGGTAACAAGTGCAAGGGGGGCACAGAAGGAGATCATGTTTTGACACATACCGGTTTGTAGTTCCTCCAAATTCTTTTCTAAAAGAGGGACCGAACAGTTCACAAAAATAGTAATTTATTTAGTGTTCTTATTAATAGGATCTATCAAGAGTCAAATGGAGGTGTCAAAGGGGTTTTCTGATAGATCTTTAATTAATATTAATGCTCATGCAAGTCTAATCACTGAAATTGTGCCTGGTGCTCATTCCTATTCCCTAGGAAGACCCAACTGGGATGAAATACAAATAATAATAAAGTTCATTACAATAAATTGGTTTCATTGATTTATAATTTATCTCCATAACAAGGTAATGAAGTTCTGTTCTGTTTTATTACCAATCTTCCACCTGGACCAACAACCAATGCTTGCTACAGGAAGATCTCCAATGATAATTTTATCCTCTTGTACTTGTACCTAAATTTATGTAAATGTTCTTTAAATGAAAGATGAAATTGTTCCCTCTTTATGTTAATCTTCACTTTGTTCATCTCTATTAACAGAATAACATTCAGAACAAATCTAATATAAGAAGAAAAGTGTACTGCACAAAAATCCAGAACTTATTTGAAGAATCTTGGAGGAACTTCATTTTGGTTGCCTGCTAATTATATTGAGGAACCAGCAAATCCCAGTTTAAATGATAGGTATTTCTTGTAACTCAATCAAGTGGTTCAATCAAGTTTAATGTCCCATGTGAACAATCATCAATGCTTTCTATATGTAGAGCTGTGCATGATGCAGGAACTAAAGGCATGGTTATTCATACCAAACATATTGTATTGCTAATTGATATAACTTGAATATGATGCTTCAGACAGATTTGTCTGGTTTTCACAATTTTTTCTTGTTAGTGAGATATTGAATTTGATGTAGAATACATTTTGTGCCATGGATTTAATATCCAATTTATGTTGCTTTAATACACGTTTCAACATTTCATTCAAAACAGAACCACTCTTCAATGACAACCAATATTATATTTTTTAACAGCTAAATGACATTTTGTTTTGTGATGCTTCAAGATCATCATAAAACAAAATATACAGCTAAATATAATAAAGTGATGCTCTCAAAGTTAGATGTTAGGTATTAACAAATATACAATACATCAACTCCAATCTCACCGACTAGACTACACCGAACCACAGTAAGAAAACCAAATTAAAGAAGAGACAAAAAGAAAGAGGAAGCAGAAAAGCATCTTAATGAATTTGCATTTGTTTGCTATAGATCACCAGAAAGTGCTGCAAACACAAGAAACATGAAGTATAAGAAAGATCACCAGAATGTTAGAAGAAGAAAAAAAAATTGCATAGAATAAAGAGCAAGAAATTTGAGTAAGGTTTATCATGTTATTACCTCTATCAATTTTATTTTTTTTATCCGCCAACAAAACAATTTTATTGATCGAAACATACATAAACACTGATTGCTGGGATACCAGCATCGGAGAAAAGGGAAAATGAGCCCAACAACCCTTTAGAGGGTTGGATTAGTGTACCACTCAAAAGGAAGCTTTGAAATTAACCACTCTTGCCTTCAACCAAGACCATGAATATTGGATCAATTCGTTAGCGTATAATCCTATTACTCTGATTTGGTTAAGGACTGTGATGCATATTTCTCACTTTTCTCATTAACGACACCTAGTTCTCTTCTTATTAGTTAGCATCTTCACCCAACAGCATGTTAATATTGATAAGCATATGGGTTTTACAGGATATATACCGTTTCCTTCTCCCAAACCACAAATTAACAAAAAATTAAAAGTTAAAACAAAACCCTATCATTCCATTAAAGAAGATCCAAGGAACTCGATTCACAATTATTTCCCTGTGTTTATTTCTCATGATTCCACCACAATGAAATTAACAGAAGACACGAGTTCGTAAGCACAATAAATGCATTAATTATGGCAAAGTTCTCACGCGGCACTGTAAATCACAAATCCAAACATGGATCGTTCCCCGATTCGGTCCCTCTAAACTCAATTCACGAAACATCGATCGATCTTCAACACTCGTGGATCTATTCAATTACTCACAGTAGTAAATAATAATTAAGCCTACACCCGTGATCGATAGCATACACAAACATAACTAAGACAAAGGCATAAGAAATTGAAAACCGAAAGAAACCGTTGTTGTTGTATCCTTCATTTATTATCTTGGGAGGTAAGAAAAAGATTGCATATGAATTACAGTTAAATAAAATCTGTTTCATATGTTCGGCCCCCGGGGATTCAGATCACAGATCGCAGATCGCAATAATCCACAATAACCGTAATTTTTTTTTTTTAATAATTATTATTATCAGTAGGAATCGAAGACACATAAAAGAGTTTATAATAATAACTAGAACTGGTAAGTCTCGGTGTGAGTAAAATTGGGAGTTACCGCGAAGAGTTTTTTCCGGACGAGGCAACGGGGCCGATTGGGATAGATCGGGGGAGCGAAGCACGGAATCCCATTATCTTGGTTCAGTGGCTGATCCTGTTGGAAGGAAGAAGAAGAAGAAGATGATGATGATAAGAAGAGTTGAGAAAGAGAGATTTGTGTTGTTCTTGAGTTAATTTTCTGTCTGGATGAAGTGATTTTGGAGTCTCTGAGTTTGGCGAGTGCTCCTGGTTTGAGGTACTTGTGGAACAATATCGGGCTTCTTCTGTTTGAGTGTTGTGGACTTGTTGTGCTCATAGTCATAGTCATGGCTGGTTGTTTTGGAAAAGAATGGTGAGAATAAGAGAGAGAATGAATGGGGTGAAAGGGGTTTTTTTAAAGGGTGTGTTTGTGGCGGGAAACAACGTTGCCTTTCTGGCGTGAAAGCGAAGCGAGGGGAGGATTCTATGCGGTGTGGCGCGGGAAGCAAATCTAGGGCAACTTCTTCAACTCCTCTTTGTTGCTTAAGCCGCCCCCTATCTTTCTGTGGGCTTGCTTGTCTTTTTGTCGCTTATTAATTAATTTCTAGCAAATCTATCTATGGCTACATTTACTTTTGGTTTGTATGTAATTAAAGTCTTTGTTTTTTTTATCGTTATATTAATTTTTATTTAATAAATAATTGTTTTTCCTAACTTGTCTTTATAAATTGTCATTGAAGAATAAAAAATTATTGAAAATACAACCTCAAATGAGTAAAAAGAATGTGGAGAATAATGTATTCTACATTTTTTTCTCTTAATCATGATTTTACCTTACAGAGATTCTTTTACAAGATTTTTAATAAGACAGATGATAAGGTATTAAAGAATGATATATTCTTTTTTATTTACTAAATTTTTATCCCATGAGATTATTTTTAGTAGAATTTTAATGAGCACATACTTAAACAATAAATATATAAGGAAAAGTGTTATGAATAATATAATTGTAATTCTATATATTATATATGTCAGTAAGGTTTAAGATCTTTTCTCTTATATATCTTATTAAGGTTTAAGATTTTTCTGTATTTATGTTTATCTTTTATAATCTCACATATATCTTTTTTACCTATAAACATGCTATTATTATCGGAAAGAATACACACAATTTGATTCTCTCTATATTATTCTCTTTCCTACTTTTCTCTATTATTCTTATTTTATTTAACAATATGAACATTGTTATCATATCCTATCATATCTATATATTATATGAAATATAGTTCCTAGTTGTACATGTTTGCAGTCGTAGCAAGCAATAGTGAAATTAGGTTCCACATAATTAATTTTCTTTCCCATTAAAAAAAAGATTCAGTAAAAATAAAAAATAATCATTAGTAATCAAAATGAAATCGCATTTAATTTTTCCTAATTAAAAACTTGGAAACGTAAAATTCAATCATAGGCATATTCATTTAATATTTTTTTTAAAAAAAAATCCTTTTATACCAACCTTTTTAGTAGAAACTCTGGTATGATTTTTTTTTAAAAAAATCCTTTTGTACTAACACATAATAATATATCTTCCCATTTAATAATTTTCTT
>PYAF01001159.1:259937-293077 GCA_007407185.1 Glycine tomentella | reverse complement strand
TTTTATATTAAAATTAACAAATAATTTAAACAAACGGATCCTTAATTAAAAACTGATAAAAAAAGTAATTTAATTAAAAAATATATAAATAAAGAATAATACAACTTATTAACTATGACATATTACATATATGAAATTATGACTTATAATTTAAAGTCGCATTTGACAATACAATTATTTAATTTAAAGATTGAAGTTTTATTATGTAATTTCATTTGTTTATATAATTTTTTTGGAACAATTTAATCTTTTTTGGTACAGTTATACAAATATCTTTGACTTTAAATTTAAATTTATAATTGTATAAAAAATAATCATATTCAATTATCTTCCATTACTTCTTATTAATAAATAAATTCTATATCAAAGATATTTGAATTAATTTTAGATTTTTTAATAATATAAAAAATAATAAATTTATCGATGAACATAACTTTTATACAATCCAAAAGCATCTCTCTCTAAATTGACCCGTGCAACCCACGGTCACTAAGCTAGTAATATATAAAAGATACTTGTTGATTGAGATTGTCAACATAACCTGTCAAAATTTCATATTAAGATAGAAAAAAAATGATAAAAACTGTCTTTTTTTTTTCAAAATTTAAAATTACATAAATAAATGATATATTTTTTATTTTCATGGAAGGAGAATGTTTTTTAATTCATGTCAATTATATTGATATATTAATTAGTTTGAAATTGATTTTTCATTAAAAAAACCAGTCTTTCAATTTAAATATTAATTAACTGATCAATTAATTAATATTTCATTAAAAATTTCTATAATTTCACAAATTATCATAAAAAGCTCTGTTCTATGGGATCATATCACGTGACATTCTCATGTTTATTCTCTCCAAAAAATCCTAATTAGAGTTAAATTATATATTTATCTTTTGAAAATATATAATTAATTGATTATATTTATAATAAGGAATATAGTAGATATTTATATTGTATATATGATTTTATGGCAAAACAATCATAAATATTTAATCAATAAAAATTATAATTATTTTATCAACTAAATTTATACATGATTTTGATTTTTTGTAAATCAATCACAATATTTACAAATGTAATGTGCTTTATAATTATTGATTAACAGAGAATTTACAGATTCTAAATTTCTAAGAAATACTATTATACTTATTTATAATTAGTGATTAAATTTTCTATTAATATATTATCTCTATTTAAATAATTATAGACAAAATGTATGAATTTTGCAATATAATATATTATTATTTTATTAAACATTTAGACTCAATTCTAAGAATTATGCTTATACTTTCCTTTTAAAAAATAATTAATAGATATTATTACTCTACTTAATTCTGAATATCCGGTATTAGCATAAGATTTTTAAAATTTATGAAATAATTTTGTAAATTTTTAAAATATTAATGTATGGGAAGTATGTATTATAAGGAATAGTACTGATAATTCAGAGGATGGAGTGTGAGAGCTTTGTTAGGGTTTTGAAGGAGGAGTCTAAACAAGAGGAAGGCTTGTTGCAACATAGCCACAAGAAGGGGAAACAAAAGGTTGAGGGTATTCCTGATGAAAATGGTGGTATAGGGAAAACCTACTTGGAGAGCCTGTTGAAAGATAATTGGCTTTACTTTGGATGATAACACAAGATCAAGGTTGATCAATGGTGATGAGTGGTTGAAAGGGTTATCTTTTGAAACACCTGAAGTTGCAGCAAAGGATAAGGCTAAATATCAAAAAAAAAAAAAAAAGTCTTAGATGAGGAATTCAGTGTATGGTGCAAGCTGTGGAAAGTTGTTATGATGATTAAAGTCCTGGGGATGTAGGTCCATTTCAAAGTTATTGAGTCAAAGCTGAAAAGGGATTGGGCTCCAAAAGGCACTATTAAGATAGTATACATGCCAAAAACTTATTACTTGGTGCAATTTGAGAGTTTGGAGGATTACAAGCATGTTATCTTCGAAGGCCATGGATGTTGGCAGGACTTCATCTTCTGGTACATAGATGAAAACCAGGCTTCATGCAAAAAGTGAAGGAAAATATGAAGGTTGCGGTTTGGGTGAGGGTCTCGGGCATGTCCATCGAACTCTATAATAAAAATTCTTATGGAGAGTGGGAAGTACATTGGGACCATGCAAAAGATTAATTGGGTTACATCTATTTATTCATGGGGTAGGTTTGCCTAAATCTGTGTTGAATTAGATCTGGACAAACCTCTTATTCCAAAATTCATTGCAAGAGGTCAAGTTATTTCAGTAAAGTATAAGGGTCTCCATGCAATATACTTTCACTGTGGAAAGTATGGCTACAAAAAACCACCCTGTTTGGAAAAGCAAAAACTAGTCATGAAGGAAGGTGGCTTTGGTATACACATAGAGGTTTAACCACTAAGTGAGGGGGTGATGACTGATAATGGAGCATCAATGGCGACGAATGGTAGCACCGCCCTTCTAATTCCCATGCAGGAGGAAGTTGGAAGGGAAAACCTAGATTTAAATCACATGATAAAATACACCAATGAAATTATGGGCCTTGGATGCTAGTTAACAAACGTAACCATTTTAGAAATAGAGGAAAACCATCCAATCATTGCTAATAAGGGGAGCAATAATGGTGGGAGACAAGTCAAAGAGGGAGAGAAGAATTAAGGGGGATCTCGCTAGGTTAAATTGCGTGTTAGACACTAGGTTAAAACGACCATACGCTCTATAGTTGTGGACAATATTTAATATTGTAAAATCCTTTAACATAATAATCATGTGCACTTGTCAAAAACTCATTAGAATATCAATAATTTATACTCATTGTTATGCATCAAAATTTAAGATGGATGTGACGCTTGGTCGTCCAGACCTAACAATCTCCCAATTTTTTATGATGACAAACTGTACAAATTTTGATTAAATATAAATAGAGTTTTAAGAGATAGATGAGAATGTAATGCAGTTAAACTCACCCTGAGTTCAGGCATGGCAAGAAAATGACATATATTAAATATGATGAATATAGGAGTGGAATATAATAGGTAACATTGAAAAGAGAATATATATGGAAATACTTCAAGATTGCTGTTGTTATAGAAGACATTTTTCATTAAAACCAAAATTTATATTTCTCCCCCTTTTGTTATAAGAAAAAATGGGTTTGAAGATAGAAAAATTGAAAAACATCATCGTCAATCTTAAGATGGTGGTGGTGGAGGTTGAGAAGGTGGTGAAGAGGATGAAGGTGGTGGCAGTATCAGAGTCAAGTGTTATGGTGCAGGTTCAAGGGAGGCAGGTGTGGTGGGTGGTTGAGGTACAAGTGCAGGTGTAGCAACAACTCCAAGCATTGACATTTGAGCTTGTTGGATGTTTTGTAAAAGGACAACACTGAGGTTGGAGCACTGCGCTGAATATTTGCAGGATGCACTATCAACAGTCTGTAATGGGCGTCCCCAAGTGCACTTTCTTCTAAAACTGTATCTTGAGAGGTTCCACTTCTTGTGAAGGTCATGTTCTTGGATTTTCGAACAATTCCTGTGAGATGTGACCTCAGGATCTCTTCTTATCCTTTAGCTTTTGCATGTTGTGCTAGGTTTGCGAGGGGTCATCTTAGTGGAAGGTTGAACTCATTGTCGAGTTCCAGGTGCTAGCCAATGGGGAGGCATCTTAACAACAGTTGGCTACACTAGACGAGACCATTGTGGAGATGACAAATGAACTATTGTATCTGTTGGAAGAGTCGTAAATGCCTTAGAAGGAGTGTGCACATAGTCATAGAGCGACCAAGTGGGTGCTTGAACAATGGTTTCCTTTACCACTGGTTCAGAGAAAATAGCTTCAGAGTAGGGGGTGACAGGTGTAGGATTACTGTGATTGAAGGCCAGAGGGAATCTCTGAGCATCAGCTAATGACTCCCTTGGAGTCACACTTCTAAACCTGTCCAGGTGTAGAGGAGATAGAGGCGAACGGGATTGAGTGAACAATGCAGACTTACGAAGGGGCGAGATATGAGTGTCATCAGTTAACTCATTATCTAACGAGGAAGAGGTTGGATCTTCCTTGTTTCCAGTGAAAGAAAATGCCCATTATTTGTCACCGAACTTTGGATTAGCCTTGGTCGCACTTGTTTTGATCCGTTGTGGAATGGTATAGGGGAGTACAAACACCCTGAGTTTAGCAACTTGTTGAGCCTTCTTTGCTTTCTTGGGAGCAGGTGCATCAGGGGCAATAACTTTCCTCTTTTGTAGGGCTACTCACACTAGCCTTTCATTATCTTCATCAGTCTGGCATAGGTCTTTCAACCTTCGTGCAACTGGGTCCACTGCCAGTTGATGAGCAAGAGCGGATGCGACAGGCTCATGCCTTCTTTTAATACTGTGCTCCTTGGCCAACAACTCTTCTTCTTCCTCCTCTTTTTGGAATTATTTTTTTGTCTTCTTCTTCTTCTTCTGCTCAACCATAATCTTCTGAATTTTCCTTGAGATACCAAAGTTGTTTAGACCTAGGTCTTCATCAGCAGTGGCCTTGGCCAGCCTCTTTTGTTTTCTTTTGTTTATGGCATCCACGTCCACTTCCGGACCTCCTTTAAGCTTTGTTCCAAAACCACCTTCATAGTCTTCAGGTTAGTCTTGCTAAACTTTTGTTGTTTAACAACCACTAAACCCTTAACTATCACATTGTGTTTGGAATCCTCATCTATCTTGTTGAACACATGATATACTCCTTGATCCCACAGGAGCTTGTTGATGAGGGTTTCATAGTTATTATTAAAGCGTCTTGTACATTTTCTTTCACTTCCAATTGCTAACATAAATATAATTGAAATGTTTTGGTGAAAAACAAAAATAGACGTGTGGTGATCATTTCATGTTTCAGCAAGTTGTTGAGAAATGTGGAGTACTTCACGTTTATGTTTGGAAGCCGAAAACACAAGTCAAGTGTTGTACTTGATCAAATTTTGTTTCAACCTTTAAATATGCAAATATTTAGTCGATAGAAACAATAAGAGCTTTTATTTTTAAATTTAAATACGCTAATAGCTAGCTAATAGAAACAAAAAAAGATTTTATTTTTAAATTTAAATATACTAATAGCTAGCAAATAAAAACAAAATGCATATCAATTTAAAATTTAAATATTTATTGGATAGAAATAGGAGAGATGATGCACATTGAAATACATACAATTATCTCTTCTCTTATTATTCGCTTAGAATGAAAACACCAAAATATTTTAAGTTTTTTAATCTTTGTTCGGGTTGTCAAAGAAGTTGATAATAAAAATTAATCTTAATATGGACACACGTGAAACGTTCACACTATTAAAAAAAATACTTCAAGAACTTATCTACGACATTTAATTATCTTTTCTATTTTAATATAATTAAGATATACTTTATTTTCTTTCACACCTCGCTACAACGAATTCAAGTTGATTGCCTTTGATTACGCCTCCTCAATTCCCATGCCAATCACATATTAACAAATCCCAAAACAATATTATCACAAAAGGAAAATTTCAAAAAAGAATATTAACAAGTGTAGCAACCTGTCTAGCCACGACGGAGACGATTATGAAAAAGAAAATAAAGAGTCTTCCTAAAAAGGAAAACTTGAGGGGAGTTTCCACCAACGTTTATTTAAGGAAAACGTCGAAAAAATAAAAAAAAAATAAGACATGGTCTACGATTTGAGATAAAAGGATTCGGGAGTCATTTACGCATGGGGAAGGTGTTAGCACCCCACACATCCATCACGATGATGACAACCTTTAATTGAGTGTGCTAAAAATAAAGTGACTTTTTAATTATTTGTTTTCCCTTAAGAACATGAATTATGTTTTTTATTTTTTTATTCAAAAAAAGAAATCAAATTTTTATTTTTAGGAAAGAGAAGATTTTATATTTTTTTTGTTTTTTAGATCGACAAGGGGTTTGCCCTCGCTCCTACGTATCCCAAAGTGCAATGAGGAAAACAACTTGTGCGTTGGATTGATTTTATCCTTTTTTTTGAAAGATTTGTTTCAATTGCGTGAAAAAGAGTCGTTAAAGCATTAGACCTTGAAAGGACGTTGAATTTGAAGAAAAAGCGGGAGAATCGCCTAAGGCATTGGACCTTAAAGCAATCTTGAGTAATATGTAGATTTTTTTGAGAAAAAAAGAGAATTGGGTGATCCTTTATTTGAGTATTTTTAACTCTTTTAGAAAAGATTTTTAATTTGTGGTAAACTCTATGAAATCAAGCAAATCGGAGACCCAGCATGATATTCACAAAATCTATCCACGTGTTATTAAAACACTACCAAGCGAGTCAGAGACCCAGCATGCAGTGCACGAAACGTAAGCGCGTACTAAAAAAATTAATGAATAATTGACATAACATTACGTAATCAAATAAATCAAAATGGAAATAGAAAAGGATAAAATAGAAGTGGGGAGTACACTTAGTAATTAGGGGTGCAATCAGCAGTGCTTATTTAATTTCAAAATAGGCCAGGCCCAACAGATAAGGGGTACATTTATGAATATTGGAGGTGTAAACATTATTATGTGCATTGTTTCAAAGTGGGCTAGGCCCAACCAAAAAGGGGGGTGTGCAGTTATGAAAATATGGGTGCAAACAATAATATCTATTTTGTTTCAAAATAGGCTAGGCCCAACTATAGAGGGGTGTGCAGTTATGAAAATGTGGGTGAAAATAATAGTATATAGTGTGTTTCAAAGTGGGCTAGGCCCAACTGTAGAGGGGTGTGTTGTTATGAAAATGTGGGTGCAAACAATAGTATATGGTGTGTTTCAAAGTGGGTCAAGCCCAACTGTAAAATTGTGTATTTATTAAAACGTGGGGTGTAAAAAACATTATTTAATTGGTTTTAAGGGGATGTATTTATGAAATGTGGCGTACAGAAAATATTATTTCATTGACTTTAGGGGGTGTATTTATGAAAATATGGGGCGTAAAAAGTAAATTTTTTAGGGTTGGAACTGGGTCAAACGACCCGGCCCAACTCGTATTTTCACTACAGGGCATAGTAGCCAGCAGAAAGCTGTGCGAAGAAGGACATGGGGAGCCACCACAAAGGGTGGCAAGGCCCCGTTAGCACCAGCGCCATGGGGCCTGGCGGCGCGGTGGCCCGCGGTGAGGCCGACATGGTGGTGGCACGGTGGTGGTACGTGGACAAAGCTTGAAAAATGAAAATCATAGGGAAGAAGATGAACAAGAATACAAAAGACGAGAAAAAATACGAACCACAACAAATCAACAGCAAATAGAACTAAGGAAGGAAGAAAAAACTACACAAAAAAGCATGAACAGATCATGATAGAAACAAACCAAAAATGTAGAAGAGGAGAAAGAATAAGGAGAAGAAAGAAAGAGAGGAAACATAGAGGGAGAGAGAATGAAGGGGAAGGAAGATGGGTCACCTCAGAGACCCCACGGTGGTGCCAAGTGTCGCTATCGGAGTGGTTTATTTGTGCGCTTCGGGATCCATGCCTCTTCTTCAGCAAATTAATCCTCTTCTGTTGCCTCTTTTGTGCTTTTATTTTTTGCCCTTTTTTAACCCTAATGGGCCTTGTAGCTTATATATATATATATATATATATATGAATTTACTTATTATCTTTTTTTTAAAAGAATTGCTTTTTTTTCTTTTTTTTCCTTTCTTTTTACTATTTTTCTCTTTTTATTTTTATTTTTCTTTCTTCTTTTCTTTTTTTATTAATTTTTTTTTATTTTTTTGGGTGCCCGGACAGAATTAGGGTATGATAGCTACCCCTCTTTACTTATCCTTTATTGAAAATAAAATATAAGTAAAGACAGACACTAATTCTGTTCGGGTGATCATTCGAAAGATACATGAGAATGAAGAATGTTCAGAAAAACAAGATCTATGTATCCATAAAGAACTTTGAATTCAATGTGATAAAATTATTGACTCTCGAGATATAGTAATATGGAGAAGACAAAATTGGACAAGGCATGAAAATGGATCTTGTGAAACAAAATACAGAGGACGATGAGTCCTATGAAATGTAAAAGTTGAGGACGATGAGTCCTATGAAATGAAAAAGCCGAGGACGCTGAGTCTTATGAAATATAAAAGACTGAGGATGTTGAGTCCTATGAAATGTAAAAGGCTAAGGACGTTAAGTCCTATGAAATGTAAAAGGCTGAGCACATTGAGTCCTATGAAATGTAAAAGGCTGAGGACGCTGAGTCTTATGAAATGTAAAAAGCTAAGGACGTTGAGTCCTATGAAATGTAAAAGACTGAGGACATTGAGTCCTATGAAATGTAAAAGCTGGGGACGCTGAGTCCTATAAAATGTAAAAGCTGAGGACATTGAGTCCTATGAAAATGTAAAAGGTTGAGGACGCTGAGTCCTATGAAATGTAAAAGACTGAGGACGCTGAGTCCTATGAAATGTAAAAAGTTGAGGACATTGAGTCCTATGAAATGTAAAAGACTGAGGACATTGAGTCCTATGAAATGTAAAAGCTGAGGAAGCTGAGTCCTATGAAATGTAAAAGTTGAGAACACTAAGTCCTATGAAATGTAAAAGCTGAGGACACTGAGTCCCATGAAAATGTAAAAGCTGAGGACACTGAGTCCCATGAAAATGTAAAAGCTGAGGACGTTGAGTCCTATGAAATTTAAAAGCTGAGGACGCTGAGTCCTATGAAATATAAAAGCTGAGGACACAGAGTCCTATGAAATGTAAAAGCTGAGGACACTGAGTCCTATGAAAATGTAAAAACTGAGGACACTGAGTCCTATGAAAATTGCCAACAGGTAGTGGTACCCAGAGGCTCAAACCGGTAAGAAAGCTAGAGGTTGACTCTCTGAAAGGGTCACTTATTCCAAACTGGATCTTAAAGTCTGATATGATGCATATGAGTTTTTGAATGCATATTGATGAATGAAAAGAAAATGTGAGCTTTGCCCTGAAATGCAATGAATGTGGGCTTTGTACCCATAAATGTAATGCTACTGTTTGTGAGTTATGAAAATGAGATACATCGAACTTCAACATTCTGGTATGAGATGAGACTTAAATTGTGCAATGCTCATAACATTCTTTCTCTCTCATTATTTTTTTTTCTTTCTCTTTTTTTTTAACACAGATTAACTGTTTCTTTCTAAAAGATGTGATGATTCATGCAACCTCATCTTGACTCTTGTTGATCTCTTTGGAGAATCCCTCAGAGTGTATGTTTTGTTTGGTCCAATTGCTTGGCAATTTTGGAAGATGGCAGTTGAGCCATTTGACGTTCAATTAATCAACTTAAATATTAATTCCATAGTTCGTCTCCCTTTTTTAACTTTGATTGCTCTGCACAGCAATGAAATATAAGGCTTCGGGATTGACTGTGTGAACCATTGAAAGATGGAAATGGATATTTACACCTTGGTATATGATCAAGTGAACTTTTCTTGATTTATGATCATAAAGGGATGCCATGGGTCCATCGATCTCGTTGAAGCTTGATGATATGGGCTGATCCTGAAAGGATTTATGCAACAAAGACTACCCTTTGATTCGAAAGGAACCATAGGAACTTTGCGTGAGCGACTGACGTTGAATGGACCCCAGTTACCTTCGGGCATCTTCCACAAGCTCTTTGTTGACTAGGCTTTCTTCTCAAATGTTCAAGTGTGAACCTTAGGGTTTTTTATATCCTAACAATCAAAAGCGAGTGCATGTTTCATTCCAGAATCTAAACTGAAAAGTAAAATTAGTCCTTCCTTGATCCACATGGGCTTTATTGGGCTTGTAACGTGGCCAGGGGTTAAGAGGGTTGTGAAAGAAAGGTCAGAGAGGCTCAAAAAGTGTTTAAGGGTTACATAGAGTAAGAACCTTGAGTGTTTTGCTTGTACTTTTATTCATTAAGCTTTTTGGGTTGGGCTTTACTCCATTTGTCTTATGCATTGACTATCATTGCACTTTTGTGCCTTCCTTGTGAAATTTGGAGAACTTTTGTCTCTTTTTGCTTTACTCTCCTTTGGCAAATTTGCTTTCTTTAACATCATTTGGGGCCCAGCCTTGAGCTTATTAAACCTCATGCATATGTTGCTTGCATTGCTCTTCCTGCTCGTTTGACAGTGGTTCCCACTCTGGGTTTTTTTTAGATAACAACTATACTTTTGACTCGGAGTGGGTAGCAAATGATAAATTAATGTTTGGGATGAAGAAACACGACCATGTGTCATTTCAAATCCTGACTAGAGACTTTTACAGTTTGGATTTTGGGATAAAACCTCTGATAAACAAACGCTTGTGATTGTTTTCTTTATCGTTTTTTTTTCATTTTCACTTTTCCTCTTTTTTTTTAACATACCCTAACTTTTGCTTAGGCCAACCTTTTGGGTTTTCAACCTATCGGGTATGAACTTCTTATTTGCCCCTAGGTTCGCTTGGATCCCGTGTCTGGTGTCTGTCATTGCCCCGGTGTAAGGTTTGGAGGTATCTACTGTGGTCGTCTGTCATGCCTTTGTAGCAAGAAGAAAGGAAAGAAAAGAAGAAATGAAAGAAGTTGTGCAGGTTCTCGAAAGAGAATTTTCAAGGGTGAGAAATATTTGAAAGATTTTCAATTGATAGATGAAGCCAAATGAATCACTATTCACAAAATTTTTAAGAAAGACAAGATGAGGTCGCATGCATGTCTGTCTTTATTATCTGATTTGAAACACAGTCAATCAAATATTTATTTAATTTTACTCATTGCTTACGGCAACCCCACCAAATGTGTAGAACGCGCAAATTTCTGATTGGGCAGACTTGGAGATCAATTTTGGAGCGCAGGTCACATGAGCAAACACCAAAGGCATATATTCATATTCCAGTGAAAGTCGAATAAATATGCAAAGATATAATCGTGAGGAAAATGAGAGATGATGGCATCAAATTCATCCATACTATTAATGTTGCAATTGTTGTTTACAATAATAGCATAAACATGAAAATCCTAATAAGTCCCTGGAAACGTCCAAAAGAAAACCTTCAAACTGCCCCAAGCATCATAGATAGTATCGTTTGATTACATCAGAATTCACAGGCAAAGGCAACTCTTCACCATCCATGTTTGTGAGTATCAATGGTCCACCTGAGAAAGTCTTCTTCACCATAAAAGTCCTTCATTTCTATGTCTTTTGATCCTCTATAGCACTCATAGAAGAACTCCCATGGTTTGTGAGTGGGTTAGCTTGCACATTGGGATTATCTTCCTGAAATTTCAGCCAACTTGCATCAAACAAACTTTGCACCTTATGTTTTAGAGACATACAGTGCTCAGTGGAATGCCCTGGGACTCCACCATGATAATCACATGCCACATTCGGGTTGTATCCTCGAGGGAATGGAGGTTGAGGAATATTTGCTGGGTTTATTGCCACCATTGCATTGTTGACCAAATATGGGAGTAAGTCAACATATAATATCGAGATTGGGGTGAATTCTACAAGCTTCTTCTCTGGAAAATTCCTTCCCTGGTTGGTGTTTTGGTTGCATTAGGTCTTGGTAGTGCAACAGGTGGATTTTGTGGCCGGTTTAGGGGCGGCCTTTGTGGTTGATTGGACGTTCTTGGTTGATAGGGTGGTGGGTAGTGGGCAGGACTAATATTGGATGAGTAGTGATATTGCTGGGAATGATATTGGTATAGGGGATTATAAAGGGCTTGTCCAAAGTTTGGCCATGTGGGAACAACAGTTACAACATAAGCTTCTCCCTCATTCTTCCTCTTGCCACTCATTTCGAGTCCTCTATTAATAACGTTCGCAGAAGCAACATGATTAAATTTTCCTTTCCTCCAACCTACTTCAATTCTCTCACCAGCAAAAACTAGATCTGCAAAACTTGAAGGCATGTAACCTACCATCTTCTCGTAATAGAACACTAGAAATGTGTCCATTATCATGGTTATCATCTCTCTCTCCGCCATGGGGGTTACTACTTGAGCTGCCAGGTCTCTCCACCTTTGAGCGTATTCTTTGAATGATTCATTATCTCTCTTGCACATGTTTTGTAGTTGCATTCTATCTACTACCATGTAAGAATTGTATTGATACTACCTAATGAAGGCATCCATTAGATCCTTCCAGGAGCGGACCCAAGAGGGTTTCAGGTTAGTATACCAAATAATAGCTGCCCCAATCAAACTTTCCTGAAGGAAATGCATCAGCAGCTTTTCAGCCTTTGCATATGTCCCTATCTTCCTACAGTACATCTTCAGATGGTTCTTTGGGCAAGTGGTCCCCTTGTATTTAGCAAAGTCTGGCACCTTGAACTTCGGAGGAATGACCACATCAGGTACTAAGCACAATTCTGACATGTCAACAAAGCCGTAATTTTCTCCTCCTTCAATGGCCCTTAACCTCTCCTTTATATGATCAATTTTTCCTTCTTGGCTACAGCAAAAGGCTCTCCTCCCATCACAAAATGTAAGAGTTGTGATGGTGGTTGATGCTGAGGAGCTCCCGGAGCATTTAGCACAGGGACACCAGAAAAAACATGCCCTTCACTAGTATATCCCTGATAAACCCCAAAATCGTGTAGAGTGTAGTCTTGGGGAGCTGCATCTGTTTCTTCCAAGACTTGGGGAACATGGGCATGAGTATGATTGGGTTAGGGTTGTTGATTCTCAATTAGTACAGGTGCAGAACTACAAATATTCTAACCAGGAGCGTATACAACAAAAGGTGGTGTATAATTAGGAGACAAACCGTATGGTGGAAAGGAGTCTTGCTTTGGACCGGGACATAATGAGGCCCATATGCATTTGTCGCTGCCTTACTTCCTTGAACTACTACACCTAAGAATGGACTACTCTCTTGATTGGAATTGGGCTGATGAATTGGGCCCCATTCAATGGCAGTACTAGCAGCAACAGTGGTGGCAACATTGACCTCCATCATCTTCCTCATGCTCATCATCGCTTTCATCATTGTTGTCATTTCTCTTTCATAACCTCCATATCGGCCTTCATTTGCTCCTGTACTTTTTATATATCACTCATTATCTTAGTCTTGGCAAGCGTCTGGTATGGGTGTCGTAAAGCGTAGTCTTTATTTCTTAGCACAATGGTTGCTTTTTTTTTTCTGATTTCAAGGAAAGAATGTAATGCGTGATGCATAACAATGCGACATAACAAATAAACATGGATGCATGCAAATGATAACTTGCTGAAGTATTGTGAATTTTACACAGAATGCTCAATAGAACATAGGGTCGAATCAACTCTAATTTTCATTAAAACAAAATTTTTCATTATATCTTATCAGAGTCAAAGTACAACTGGAAATAAAACACGGACACATCAACGGTTCTCAATTATTTAAGTCATTAGCTTAATCATGTGCTGGCAGTAGTCAAAGAGGCTATGAAAACCTGATCCATTCACTGGCCCAGCTTTTGCAAGCTATCTACTTCCAGACATTTTACCATGACTTGATAAAACTTTTTCTTAAAAGACTGCGCTTGGTTCGACCCCATGTTCCAAGGAATGGAAATTTTGATCGTCAATACTTTGACAACTTATCATAAAGGAGATATGATGAATGAGCAGGACATACTTATGTTATGCGTGATAGATGTATTTATGAGATCATCGCAAGATGCTTGAAAGATCACCCTTTCTTATTGTCAAACACATAGGATATCATGTTCATGTGATCTTCGACCACTTTCAAGAAAAAAAAGTGTGTAACCCTAACATGGTTTGTTTATGGATATGACCATGATACCCAACGTACTTAACCAAGAATACGGTGTAAGCTTTCGTTCTTCATTGTGACTTTTGGCAACACAGAAGAAAATGCAAGGCATGAGAAAATATATGTTTGAATCATGCATGGGTGAACATGGCATGCGAATGATGACGACAGAATGTATGTAATTGCTGGGACAAGCAACATGCTATATGAATATGAATGAAAATGCAATAACTTATGTGGTGCATGAATATGACAAATGATGAATGCATAAATGATGTCTATCGTGATGCTATGAAGAGAAGCATGATGTGATTAAGGAAATAAGGTGGGATGAGTATGCTTCGTGTCCTTAATTTAGGAACCTAGCAGAAAGGGTCTAAAACTTCACTACTTAGTTCAACTTCCAAGAGTAGTTTCATGTAATCTCACTGGCCTCTACAGATATCATCCTCTTATGAAATAACAATGAGGCAATAGGGACTACCAGTGGCAATGCATCACAAAAAGAGAAAAACTTTAGATGAGGCTTCATTGTCATCAAGTTAGTCGGAGACCCAGCATGACCACAAATCGACCTCCATTCCCTATGGCTCACACAGACCCGGGAGCCCATCTCAAAGTGTGTGCAAAAAAGTGTAAGTGTCGTGTGTGAAAGGAGCAACCTAAGAATTATCCAACCCCACCTGCAAAACAATCATAAAATTCCCAAGCAGATACAACAAGTATAGCACATGTCGTCTACCCTAGCATTCAATGAGGCTATTTATTTCTAACTACAAAGGAGTAACAACATAGAAAAGCTTATATATACAAGCATGAGCGAGACAAAGAATAAAAACAATGAGATCAAAGCAAAACAACGAAAAGAACAGTAGCGGAGTGAAACGATAACAAACTGAAGCACAACGAAAACAAGAAAAAAAGGAAAAATAAATAACGAAAAAGTCAAGATAAAATTGCACACTTGATCAAATGGCTTGACTCTCTAACCAGTCGCCATCTGTTGCAACCTGTCTGGCCACGATGGGGAAGATGATGAAAAAGAAAATAAAGAGTCTTCCTAAAAAGGAAAACTTGAGGGGAGTCACCACCAACGTTTATTTAAGGAAAACGTTGGAAAAACCAAAAAAATAAGACATGGTCTACGATTTGAGATAAAGGATTCAGGAGTCATTTACGCACGGGGAAGGTGTTAGCACCCCACATGTCCATCACGATAATGATAGCCTTTAATCGAGTGTGCTAAAAATATAAAATGACTTTTTAATTATTTGTTTTCCCTTAAGAACATGAATAATGTTTTTTATTTTTGTTTATTCAAAAAAGAAATCAAATTTTTATTTTTAGGAAAGAGAAGATTTTATTTTATTTTTTTGTTTTTTAGGTCGACAAGGGTTTTGCCCTCGCTCCTACGTATCCCCAAGTGCAATGAAGAAATCAGACTAACGTAGTTCTTTTTTGTAAAACAACTTGTGTGTTGGATTGATTTTATCCTTTTTTGAACAATTGCGTGAAAAAGAGTCGTTAAGGCGTTGGACCTTGAAATGACGTTGAATTTGAAGAACAAGCAGGGAGAATCGCTTAAGGCATTGGACCTTGAAGCAATCTTGAGTAATATGTAGATTTTTTTGAGAAAAAAGGAGAATTGGGTGATCCTTTATTTGAGTATTTTTTAGCTTTTTTAGAAAAGATTTTTAATTTGCGGTAAACTCTACGAAATCAAGCAAGTCGGAGACCCAACATGATATTCACAAAATCTATCCACGTGTTATTGAAACACTACCAAGCGAGTCAGAGACCAAGCACGCAGTGCACAAAACATAAGCGCATACTAAAAAAATTAATAAATAATTGACATAACATTACGTAATCAAATAAATCAAAATGGAAATAGAAAGGGATAAAATAGAAGTGGGGAGTACACTTAGTAATTAGGGATGCATACAGGAAAAAAGAGGGGTGTAAACAGTATTATGTGCATTGTTTCAAAGTGGGCTAGGCCCAACCTAAAAGGGGTGTGCAGTTATGAAATGTGGGTGCAAAATGTAATATCTATTTTGTTTCAAAGTGGGCTAGGCCCAATTGTAGAGGGATGTGCAGTTATGAAAATGTGGGTGAAAATAGTAGTATATGGTGTGTTTCAAAGTGGGCTGGGCCCAACTTAGAGGGGTGTGCAGTTATGAAAAAGTGGGGGCAAACAGTAGTATATGGTGTGTTTCAAAGTGGGTCAGGCCCAGCTGTAAAGGGGTGTATTTATTAAAACGTGGGCTGCAGAAAACATTATTTAATTGGTTTTAGAGGGCGTATTTATGAAATGTTGGGGTGCAGAAAGCATCATTTAATTGGCTTTAGGGGGTGTATTTATGAAAAGAGTAAAAAGAGTAACAAATATATCATATCTGCAATCGCCACAGCAGTCGCTAAATCGGTCGCTAATACATGATAAAATTTAAAGTAAATTAACCTAATATTCGGTCGCTAATTTGATTGCTAATTTGGTCGCTATTAAATAAATAATTTTATAATATTTTTGTTTCGGTGGCTAATTTGGTTGCTATTTATTAATTAATTGTAGCTGTTAAATCCATTTCAGTCGCTAATTTGGTGGCTATTTAATATTTAATTTGTAAATTAAAAATACATTTCAGATGCTAATTGAGTCGCTATTTAATATGTAATTTTAAAATATAAAATAAATTAAAAATATGTTTCCGTCACAGATTTGGTCTCTAAATAAAATATGGCTGATTTTTTCTTTTTTCATATTTTAAATTTTGACATGCTGAATAAGTATTGATGATAAATATAATTTTAATAAATTATATAATCAAACTTATAACTAAAAGTGAACATTAATATAATGTAAATATATCAAATAACAGTTCTAATTTAAAGATTTGTAAAGTGCAAATTCAAACTTTTTAAAGTTTAACAAAATGAAATGTCAAAGTTTAATAAAGTTCAAATTCATAACTAATATGACATAATCAAACTCAAATAAATTATAACCGCGAGTCAATGTTCCTTTGACATGTCAGGAGTACGATCAACCTGAGCATCGTCAACATGGTGCTCAGTTCCATCTGTTGTGGTAATAGATGGACTAGGAGCTAACATGATAGACTAAATATACAAGTGTTGTAATATATGCTGTATTTGCTCATTTTGTTGACGCATTTGCTCACTTTGTTGACGAATTTGCTCACGTTGCTTTTGCATCTGTTGTCTCATCTCTTGACTTTGTTGGTCATGATTCTCCACCAACTACAACATCTTTTCCTCAAGTGTTTTCTCCTTATCTACCTTTGCCATAAGCTCAACATTCAATTTAGTAATTGTCTCACGCATTTCCTCTATTTGGTCTTCCACAAGAGTAATAGAAGTAGATGGAGCTAATTTTGAGCAACTAAACCTTTTGCTCAAAGTACCTAGCCCATACATGTTCCCCTTGTAATTTAGACCTCTAACAACATTCAAATATATTTCATTATCATCAACAGAAGTAGCAGTGTCAGGGGAATCCCTTGTAGATGTGCCTTCCTCTGCCGGATGTTGTAAGATTTCGTCCCGATGATGTTGATATTTCTCCTGCAATATAAAGTGAGATATGAAGATAAATTATTAAATATGTAGCCATATAAGAATTAATATTCAAGAAAATCACCACTAATATAGAAAAAAGTCGACTTTAATCTACATAATAGGCTTCAAAGTTTATACTAGTCAATCAAAAACATTTAATAGTAGCAAAAGAAAAGAAAATCAAGAAATGTAAATAAGTTTAGGAGATAGTAGTCGTGGAATGAAATGATTAGGTAGTATTTAATGGAGTGTGTTCATACAAACACATAAGAGACATATTATTACATCAATGAAGCCACCCCTTATATAAGTGTGAGGCACATGAAAACCTTACATCATTTATCTACAAGAAGATCTAAGAAATTATCATTTTGATATCCAACAAAAAATTATTCAAATTTTATTCCATTGGAATTAAATTATTTTAATTTATGAAATCTTTGGGACATAACCACTAGCTTGCAATGAATAATTTAATGCATAATAACCTTTTATTGTCACACATAGTGCAATAACTAGTGTTTGATCCTAATTGACAGAACAAATTAAAATTTAGATTAGTGATTTGTTCATACCTTAATGTTGCAGTAGACAAATACAAAGGATCACCTTTTGATAAATTGAGAAAATGCTGACCAGAGTAGATATTTTCAATTTCAAAGTGTAGTTCCTGCGACCAAATATCATGGTAATATTACTTTTTCTTGTGTTTGATTCAATTGATAAGAATAACAACACATTAAATAAATAAATAAACAAATAAAACATTGAAATAGTAATTGCAAGTTACAGAGGACCAGTACGTACTTGCAGTGTTAAGAGAATTATACCTTACCACTACTCTTAAAGTCTTACCCAAAAGTGCATCTCCTAATTGACAGTTGTAGCATCAACATCTATTATGTGTAAATGGCAACTCATTGTGGCCCACAATTAGCTAAACACACATGGAAAATTTAATGATTTCTCATATTCAAATGATTTTCAAGAAAAACATGTCAAACACAAAAAGGGGGGGGATAGGCACCAACAAAAAAAAAAAGAAAATAATTTGGAAAAAAATTGGCACCAACAGCTATTTTTCTTTGATTTTGCCTTAGCATATAATTTCTTCATCAAAAAATTAAATGAACAATATTTTAGTGAAACACGGTACATTTAATTAATGTTATTTGACAAGGATTGTTAGTGAGACTTATTATTCTAATAGATTTGGCAAATACTGTTAGTATATTTTAGTGAAACATGATACATTTAATTAATTATATTTGGCAAGACTACACCACAAAAGCATGCACAATAACAAGAATCCTAATATGTGAACATGTCTCTTTCCATTTCTCTATCCAAATAAGACATACAACGTCATTAATTTTTTTAGATAAGACAAAAGCATCATATCTACACCAATAAATACTAATACTAAAAAATACTCAGCATGAATAAATATAAATAATACAGGAACTAATCTTTAAAATGAGATTTTCAACAAGTAATAACAGGGAAATGAGCACGGAAGCATGAGTGCAAAGTGCTGACCTTAACTTAGGAAAGGTGGAACAATATTGACATTGTCCCAAATACGGTGTTAATCATGTGTGTGGTTTGCTTTGTTGTTGTCTTGGATTATTGAAGTGTGAACACTGAACATTAAAATGTGTTTTATTGTGAAGATGATATTGTGAGAGTGCAAAGAAGCGTAACAAAAAAAGATGAGTGAAGGAAAGAAAAAGAAAAAGTGCTGGAGTGAGAGTGACAACCTTTGTCACTTCACGAAACCCACCCAAATATATTAATTGATTTGAAGCCAATTTGCAATCTGCCAAGTGCACTCTACCTTATTACTATTCAAACTATTCCCCTTCACTTTTTTCCAACTTTGTTAAGATATATCTATTTCTTTTGCACGTGATTATTATTCCAAATGCTAAAATACATAATCATTAGTAACAAATTTCATAACTTATAAAAATTTTATACTCTATTTTCATGTATTTTAAAATTAGAAAGTTATCCAATAATTCTTATAGACAAAAGCATCATATCTACACCAAATAATAATTTTCAAAAAATTATAAAATGAAAACATAAATTTTAAAAATAAGAAGTAGATATATCTTTAATTTTTTTTATAAAAAATTCACCCCAATATGACAAAAAAATTATGATAAAAAAGAATGAGAGAAAAAAAGACAATAATAAAAAATTAATTTTTAAAAAAATATAAAAAAAAACAAATATATCCTTAATTTTGTTTTTTAAAAAAGAAGGATAAAAAAAGGGAATAAAAGGAAAAAAGAAGAAACGTAAACTTTAAAAATACTAAAACAAGAAAAAAAAATAATTTAATTTATTAAATATATAAAATTATCAAAACAGGATAAAAAAAATTTAAACCAAATATATGCAAACATCTTTTTAATTACTTTATACCTATTCTCATTAAAATAATTATTTGTCAACTAAAATATATGCAAACATCTTTTTAATTACTTTACATAATAAGTAATAATAAGTCAACCTCTAAAAAAGTAATGGCAAATCAACAAAAATTGAGCAAGTAACAACCAAAATTATATTTAAATAATAACGATGTATATAAGCACCTTAACAGTGATCAATTCATAAGTTTTTTTTAAGCTTTGAAGTACGTCCTAAATACTGGTATTTATTATTTTTTAAAAATTCAAATATTTTAAAAATAAGTTTACAGTCCAAGTAAATCCTATAAATTGAACTTATTTGGTATCTAATTATCTATGTTATAAAATTATATTAATTTATGATTTTTTTATAAATATGTTAACATAGGTATAATTTTTTTTTATATTTTTTATTTTAGACCGAGTCATGCGGGTCAATCAATGATCCACCAGTTCGACCACTGATCCAGTATTCTGACCGGGTCAATCACCGGGTCGATTTTTAAAACATTGGATAATGATGATGATGATGATAATAATAAACAAATAAATAAATTAATTTCTTTTACTATAAAAAAAATAACAAACATGTTCTATGTAGTTTTTTACTTTATTCAAGTAAGTACATGTTTGTGGAATCGTCTTTTTGTTTTGGACTTCTTAAGTGTTGATAACAATACCTTAACATGTTTTATTTAGTTTTTCTTTAGGGCATTAGCCCTATGTTTTCAGGAAAAAAAAAATAGATGTTCATAATAAGGTCTAAAAGTGGACATTAACATATAAATAAAAATGAACCTTAACAAAATATCCAAGAATCAAAAGTATTTAAGTCCTTATTATATTTTTATTAGACTTAGTTATATTTTTGTTCCTCAAAAATTGTAATTGTGAGATTTTAATTTTTCATGTTCCAATTGTCAAGTATCACAAAAGTATAATTTTAGTCCCTCATATTTAATTGTGTTAATTGTCTTTGATCTTTTATAATAATTATAAGAAGTGCATGCAATATAGTTGTTACTAAAGCTTTATATTTTTTTCCTTCTTGAAAATGTAAGTTATTTTTTTATAAACCTTGTTATTATCTATTATTATAAAAATTAAATAGTTAATTCTAAGCATAGTTTTAAAAATCGAACCGATGACTGACTCGTTAGGGCACTGGATCACTGGGTTAGTGGTCGAACTGGTGGGTCACTAGTTGACCCGCATGACCCAGTCTGTAATAAAATATATATATTCTTTATACCTGTCTTACAATATTTTAAAAAAATATCACAAATTAATATAATTTCATAACATATATAATCAGATACCAAAATATATATATAAAAAATTATTATCCAAATTCAAACTAACAAAAATCATAAACAAAAATTAAATAAATTTAAATTTAATATATGTTCCTAAACAAATTCAACACTTCAAATATTTTATGGTCAAACAATATAAAATTAACACACACAAAAAGTGGATATAGCTTAATATGAAGCATTGCAGCAACAACCCCCCCCCCCCCCAAAAAAAGTAAATGCACCGTACCTACACAGCCCCCCCACCCCAAAATCAGCAACCCCACCCAATCAACAACAAAACATGTAACCCCACCCCCAAAATCCTCTTTACAGCAAAACCCCCCACCTCTACCCCAGAACAAAACAATGCACATATGCAACCCCTCTCCCCTCCCCCTTCTTTACCCCGCAAACCACCCCCTACCCCCGGCGGAACCCCTAACCCAGCAAACCCCCTGCGGAAAGTCGTTACCCCTGCAAACCTAGCCCCCTCTCTCTGTAGAAAGCTCGACCGAAGGCGGCACAAACTGGGAAGGATGGAACTACTAGGCACAGTTGAAGAGAGTCAGGTAGACTGGAGAAACGATGTCGTTCGTCTGCATTTTTTTATTTTAAATAGCGACCTGGTCCGGGTTGACGGGTCGTCGGTTCGACCACTGACTTGGCCGAGTCGCACCGGGTCGAAAGCATGACCGATCTTATTAGAGACTCAACTCGGTCCGACCAGTCGAGTCGGTCCAATTTTTAAAACACTGATTCTAAGATAACTCTCACATTTCTAAGTTAACCATTGACTGTTAAATTTTAAACGTTAGTTACACTGGAGTGAGTGAAAATGGGCTTGCGAAATAACGACAACCATGGTCTTTGGAGTGAGTGACATACTCCTTTACCACTACATCCACATACCCATTTTGATATTTGGTACAAAATATAATATTAATATAAGTCTTTGGCAAAAATTGTTCAAAATTCAAAATTTATTCTTTTTTAATTTATTATATTTTCATAATCTTATGTATTATCTTTTAAAATTAAAATAGAATATATAATATGAAATTCTATTTTTACATAAAACTTATATTAATACTGTATTTTGCACCAAATATTCAAATCAGTACTTGGGTGTAGCGGTAAAAGGAGTGTGCATCTCACTCCAACAGCTATGGTTCTAATCATCCATCAAGCAATTTTAAATTTCTTATTTTTAACAAAATGTTTTGTCAACTTTCTAGTCTAGTCAGCAGTGTTACACTTATATCTTATATTTATTAAATATTATCCTAGTATAATTAAAAATATTATATATTTATTATGATTTATAAATATTGTAAATATTTGTTTGTAAATTTTAAAAAAATAATAATATATTATTTCAATAATTTTCAAATATAAAATGTATTCAAGTATATATGATATATTTATTATGATTTAAATAAATTAAAAATTTAGTTTAAAAAAAACATTTGGTCACTAATTCTGTCACGATTTTAATAGTAAATTAATCTAATAGCGACCGAAAGAATATTGGTTTCTATAATCATAATAGCCACCATATAGTATTCGGTGGCTACCTTCAAGTCCCTCTTCAGTTGCTAATTCGGTCGCTATAGTTCTTTTGTGTAGATAGATATATATTCACTGAAATAACGACCGACCTTAACAGCGACCCTTGGTTTCGGTCGCCATTTTGCTTGCTAATGCCAATAAGCCACCACGTTAAATTTTGGTCTCAAATTCGGTCGCAATTGGCAACAAATTCAGTCTCTGTTTCGGTCTCTGATAGCGGCCGAATAATTTTATTCACTATTTTCGGTCACGAAATTGTCTTTTTTTAGTAGTGATATATATTTAAAATTGAATACTGATCCAATTATACATGTGAGGGAGAGTTGGGAGAGTGAAGGAAGAATATAGTCTTATAAGTTTATACATAGAGAGAGATAGTATTTATATATTTTCAAAAGTATATATTTATTATAAATTTTAGATATATAAAAAATAAAAATTTATTCTAGTTTTTGTACAAACTAAAATATTAGTATTTTTTTAGTGAATACTAGTAATAATTTATGAGAAAATAATATTGTAAAAAGTCTTTAGATATTATTAATATAATTAAATTAAAATTAACTCATAATTTGAAGAAATTTTATTCATACAAAAGTTTTATATAAAAAATCAACTCTTAGTGTATTCATACGAAAATTTGAGTGCATATTTCACATTTTTTTCAATTCAATGATTCATCTCTACTCATTCATTTTGAGAATATTGCATGGACTAGTGGCCGGGTAGAATGTGTCAGACTTATTAGAAACCAGTCAAATATTAATAGTCCTAACTATGTTGCAAAATTAATGTCTCATTACTGCATGAATTACGCCAAAACAATATTATTTTTAGATTTAGTATTTATATATTAATAATATAAAATGATTTTATATTATTATTCTATTATAAATTATTATTTGAATTACTTTAAGATGATAATTTTAAAAATTAACAAATTTATCATACATGATAAATTGTGATAGAATGAAAACATACTTCTTTTTAAGTTGTTAATGTACAACCATTTTTCCTTTATTTTTATGTTGTTGTGCTAAGAAAAACTACCGTGTACAAGAGACAATAGAAATTAACAAATATCTCGAACACTACAATAGTTTATATTAAAGATGCTATTTTTTTCACTGTGTTATTATTCGTGTGAAGCATATATTAACTTTGCTAATGATGCTGAAAAACTTAATTAGCAAGTGGTAAGTGGCCACATAGTGGATATCTTTTTTTTAATCACGTTTTATCCATATATACGACTTGGACTTAAACTTTGTTTAAAGAGGTTAAGTCTGTTTCATTTAGACCAATAATTTCTTGGGGTGAAATTTTATTTGATTTGATAAGAAAAAAATGTTTTGATTAAATATTAAAACTGATAAGAAACATCACAAAATAAAATTAAATATATGCATGCAACAAAAATATAGAGTACGTTGGTTGATTCAACAAAGATCCTTTATCAGTTTGAGATATTCTTAGGTGAGCACAAATCTAACACCTTACACACCAGTGACACCACCAATAAAAATTGACAAGTAATAAAAGAAACATTATCATTCATTGGAATTAATATAATATTTTAAAAAATTTATATAATCTGTTTCCTCAAATAACGATTTGATCTTTTTAAGATATATTAAATATTACATAATAGAAAATTCAATTTTTTTGTTATCTTTTGTTTATAACTAACTAAATGGTTTTTTTTTTTTATAAATATACTTTATATGTATTTTCAATAATATTATTATTAATATATTTATATGTATTTTTAAATATATTTTTTCAAGTAAAACCGAAGGAGTCTGACCTATCTATTTCTCTTTTGAACTATTGTTAACTAAAACTCTTGATATTTTTGGTGGCAACGTGACCACCCATTTCTCTTATGCAACTTTTTGTTTAGTTTTTTATTTCTTAAATATATTTTAAATATATTATGTAAAGTATATTTTATATAATATATCAAATAGATTATTATGTATATATTTTAAAATTTATTTATATATACATTTTAAAATACATGTAAATATTTTAGAAAATCATATAAAATGATTATTCTAGGTTTTTATAGTGCGTTCTAGGCTTATTTTGAACAAGTTAGATTATTAAATTTTGTAAAGTTTGTTTAATTAAAAAATAAAGTTTAAAATCAGCATTTTTTTTAAAGTTTAACAAGCCTATTATAATAATAAAAAATTATAAAATTTCTCATTTAGTTAGTTACTTATTTGATTTCACATAAATAAAAGATAACAAGATAAATTGATTTTTTTATTTATAAATATTTAATATATCTTCATATGATCAAATTATTATTTAAGAAAACAAATTATATTATTTCTTTATAAAAATAAATTTGATTAATACTGATAAATAATAAATATTATTATTATTAGGAAGTCCGGTTGTGGTTTACCAACTTCTCAATGTAATTTCATTTTTTTCTCTTTGAAATGGAATTTAGGAAGAAAAAGAGCTTTCAGATAGATCGAATATGTGACTAGAGGCGGTGAATGGTAGGTTCGTTGTCGGATTCGGGCTCAAAAATTTGGTTGAATACATTGAAAACCAATGCAAGCATATATTTGTAATGATATATATAGGAAATATTTTTTTTTTGTCCACTTTTATTTGATTAATTTTTCCTAAATTAATCAAGAAATTACCTACTAATTAATATCTTTCCCTCCAACTTAAGACGTGGGGTTTGCACAATCATTTTCTGAATATAACATTTGTAATTACTCACTCTATTATTTGTATTGTTTCATTTGATATCTTATCTGTCTTTCCATCTCTCTCACTCGATCCTTTTCACTTCTTCATTATTTTTTTCATTCTATTTTCATAACATCTTCTGGAGTCATTCTGACTATTTCTTTCTTTTTTTCAATTCAAAAAGGTTTTTCATGCTGAATTCTGGAATGAATATCCTATGTATGTAAGTATTATTGTAGTCATGCCAACATCTTTGTAATTTTGCAACTCCTTTTCTTCTATAATTCTATTGCATGTCATCAAGGTATTCTTAGGTATTATTCTCCCCTTTCTTCCTTCTTCCAATTTTGTTTATCTTTTTTTGTAAATGCTGCACATAAGCAATATCTATATCATGCTTCCATTCACTTTCAAGTTTTCCATCTAACCAAATCCAATCTTTTTTTTTTTTTATTTTCATCTTTCAAAAATCATTTTATAAAATATATATAATATAATTCTTACTTTTTTACTTTCTAGAATCTGTGAAAGCTTTCAGTATTTTTTGCTTTTACTCTTGGTTTCATAAACCTATTAATTGCTGGATCTCATCTTATATTGCTTTCACTTGAAATGTTATTTGTATTCTCATTCAATTTATTATTTATATTTTTCTTTAATTCTCTCCACATTCTTAGCTTTTATATCAAATCTTGGATGGAATAAAATAAAAGAAGTTTTATTCAAATTTAAAATATTTTTTTAAATTGAAAATTCCCCTTTTTAGATTTGTTTACTCACAATTTTATTTTATATTTGACTTTAAAATTAGAAGGCATTATCACGTAGTTCATAATTTGATGTATTTTATATTGCTAAAGTGAATTAAATTTAGAGTCTTACTCAAAACATAAATAAACAAGACAAACAAGCATACCATTTGTCAGATTTGATTTTCTACATATGTTTATACTATTAGTAATGCATCACAAAAAAATAATTTATTAAAAAACCATAAATAGTAGAAAAAACATAGATAAATGTGTATGGAAAAAAATATTAAATTAAAATAATATTTTCATCAATATACAATAAGAAAAATAATTACTCTAAATAAACCAGAAAAAAACACCCTCATTCTTTGTTGTGATAATTTAAAAGAAGAGAATAATTAGAGAAAGTGGTGGTTAACAATTAACAGTGTGTTGGTAGTGGTATTTTAGGGGAAATATATTTAAGAAATAAAAATGGTTAATTAACTACATCCGGGTAAATGTATAAATATAAATAACAGTTGCAATGAGGTCTTTAGAAAAAAAAAAAGAGTATAAATATGAAGCGAGAGTGTGTGAAAATTGTAGGAAAAAAATTCTACGAAATTCCTTTAAATTTTTATATCAACAATAATAATTTTTAGCACTATCAAGCAATAATACTTTAGAAGTGATATATGCATCCAATTCAAGATGAATTAATATTCATCTATAGCATAAAAAATTAAAAAAAAAAAAAAAGAAGCTTAGTACAAAGCCAAATATTAATTCAAGAGAAACTGTTACAACTTTGACACAATAAAAATGTGATCTCACAATAAAAATGAGAGCATACAAACGTTATTATTGCTTGTTCAACAAACTTGTAGGCATGGCAACGGGATGGGGCGGGGGCGGGTATTACATTCTCCGTCCCCGTTCCCGCCCCCAAATCCGCTCCCCGCCCCCGCCCCCGCCTCCATTCCCCTTCGGGTTTTAAAACCCATCCCCATCCTCGCCCCCGCTGGGGTCGGGTTTTCCCCGCCCCGCCCCGCCCCCGCTATTTCACTAAAATTTAAAAAATAAAAAAAATAATATAATTTTTTATTTGAAAAATAGGATAAAAAATTTAATTATGTAACCAAAAAATAATAATAACAAACTCACATTTAAAATATGAGATTATAATTTTAAAATTACAAAACAAAATCAATCAATTCAATTAAAAAAATAGAAAATAATATATTTTTTTTATTTTTTTAATATTATTTATTACGGGGCGGGGGCGGGGCGGGTATCAGTAACCCCATACCCGCCCCCGCCCCCGCTTTTGGCTACCGGGGAAAACCCGAACCCGAAAAATTCAATTTAAAAAAAAAAAGAAGCTTAGTACAAAGCCAAATATTAATTCAAGAGAAACTGTTACAACTTTGACACAATAAAAATGTGATCTCACAATAAAAATGAGAGCATACAAACGTTATTATTGCTTGTTCAACCAACTTGTAGGCATGGCAACGGGACGGGGCCGGGGCGGGTATTACATTCTCTGTCCCCGTCCCCGCCCCCAAACCCGCTCCCCGCCCCCGCCCCCGCCCCCATTCCCCGTCGGGTTTTAAAACCCATCCCCATCCTCGCCCCTGCTAGGGTCGGGTTTTCCCCGCCCCGCCCCCGCTATTTCACTAAAATTTAAAAAATAAAAAAAATAATATAATTTTTTTATTTGAAAAATAGGATAAAAATTTAATTATGTAACCAAAAAATAATAATAACAAACTCACATTTAAAATATGGGATTATAATTTTAAAATTATAAAACAAAATCAATCAATTCAATTAAAAAAATAGAAAATAATATATTTTTTTTTATTTTTTTATTTTTTTAATATTATTTATTACGGGGCGGGGGCGGGGGCGAGGGCGGGGCGGGTATCAGTAACCCCATACCTGCCCCCGCCCCCGCTTTTGGCTACCGGGGAAAACCCGAACCCGAAAAATTCAGTTTTTCCCCATTAAAATCGGGGCGGATTCGGACGGATACCCACGGGTTCGGGTCCCGTTGCCATGCCTACTTGAGTGAGATCCTTTTATTTTATTTTTAATGTACTAATATATATAAGTATGTATTCAGCAAACGCATTAAATTTAAATTAATGTATACATCAATGTAAGATAAATTATAAAAACAATAATTTTAATGTAAAAAAATACAATAAAGAAATAAAAATATGGACACACAGACACTACACTAAATAATATAGTTAATATTAATAATTTTTCATTAAAATAGTACAAACATATTAAATTAATTAGCATAATGAAATATGAAAACGTAATAGAAATGCAATCACACAGACGCAACAAACTAATAATATTTCACATATAAAACTTAATAGTAAAAGAGTCTTGTTTTAAAATAAAATAAAATAAAAAACAAGACTTCTTATATGTGAGTTGCTTGGAAACTCAAATTCAAAAGATAAGCTGTGGTTGTGGTTGCTTCGGTGGGAGTGGGTATGCCTGGACACCATATTAGCAAGTGAGGATGACATTGAGAAGGAAGAGATGATGATGTCGTGGAAGAGGAAGGAGAAAGAGAAGGAGGTGGTGGTGGCAAGTGAAGAAGGGTTGTTGAAAAAGATGAAGGTTTGTAAAATCCAAGATGTAATTTTGAGGAAGAATATGAGTATTTTAGACATAAATTTTTGTTCTTACCAAAATCTGGAAATACTCACTAATAAAAGAGTGAGTAGCTCCAGAGTCAAACAAGACTTTCATATCATATACATCAATCAAAATAGTACATCTGATCAAATCAGGAGCTCTGGCTGCCTCTCTAGCATCCACTGTGTAGACTCGTCCCATGGGAGGTGCTACTGAAATTACTGGTGCAGCTATCGCTCGGTCGCCCGCTTGCGGACACTCTCTAGCATAGTGGCCATGCTTGCCACATCTATAACATATCAGCTGTCCAGTGCGGCACACTCCGGCCCAGATGATTTTTCCCACAAGCAGCACACTTGGGAAGTGAAGTAAGTCTCTGTGGTACTCCTCTCTGACTGGGGCCCTTCTTAAATTTGTTTGCTGGAGAAGAAACCCCCAAGTCTCTGCCCTTGCCCTTCCCAGTAGGGCCTGATCCACTGGGTCTCCTCGTCTCCTGTCTATCAGAGGAAATAGGCTGGTTGTCACTGCGCCTCCTAATCATATCCTCCACTTGGCGGCACTGTCTCACCAGGCTACCCAAGTCTCAAGATCCACTACCAGCTATCTTCTCCTCAATACTCTCTCTAAGTCCTCTCTAGAACTTAGTAGCAAGAACCTCTGCATCAGGTAGAGCCCTCCTGAAATGCACATACTTAGCCAACTCATTAAACTTGGCTAAATACTCATCCACTGACATCTTCCCCTGAACAAGACCCTCAAACTCGGCCTGCTTCTGCTCTCTGGCATCTTTGGGAAAGTATTTGTCCAGGAACTGGGCCTCAAAAACCTATCAGGTGATAACCTCACCTTGGTCTCTCAACAACTGTGAAGTGATAACCCACCACTCATGAGCATCTCCCTGAAGCATGTATGTAGCATAGAGAAGTCTCTGATGGTTTGAACATTCCATCACTGTGAAGACCTTCTCTAGAGCCTGCAACCATCTAGCAGTAGCAATGGGATCATACTCCCCATGAAAAGATGTAGGGTCATGCTTACGGAAAGCAATGAGCATCTTTCCTCTAACAGTTGTATCCTCCTCAACATCAGCTTGGGACAACCTGTCCCCTCTGTGGAGGCTAGGCCCCTCAGAATGGTGGCTACCTCCATCCTGGTGGCGACTACCCTCGCCCTCAGGGGTATGATGTGAAGAAGATACTCTATCCTCTCTACGCAGAGATCTCAACTCTGCCATCAACTCCTCATTAATCTTCAACAAGGTCTCATTAGCCTGTCTGTTCGCAGCCATCTCTTGCTGCATAGCCGCCAAGGCAGCTGTCACTGGGTCGGGTTGTCCATCTGCAACCGCCGTCTCACTATTGTTCTGGGTCCTCACCATGGCACTGCACATGTCACATAACAGGGTGAGTTGATCAGGCTCACACTCAATGATCACACATGCAATAGTCATAATGAACGAACACCTAGAGCATTAGTCAAAACACACAATTCACCATACATAATGCTTCCCTATGAAACTACTATGATACCATAAAATGTAACGACCCGTATGCATCCGATTCATTAACATTAACTTATGGTTGTTAAGCGCAGCAATTATTATAGATAATTGAAAATGGAAGCAGTAAATGAAATGACGTCATCAAACGTCATTAACAACATCAACTATAGTGAATTCTTATAATATACAATGTTTATACAAAACTGTACATAACCTCTCAGGGTACAAAGCATCAGGCATAATCAAAATAGATGAGCCAACAAGCTCTCAAAATCTATGCCTAAGATTCACACAGAACCTATCCCTGCACGGGCTTCTTGCCCTGGGATCCACCATCAGCTCCCTGAGCATCACCTGCAAAACATATAATCCCCAACAGGGGTGAGATAACAATCTCAGTAAACTCAGGGTCCTTGGAGGTCTTTCCTCCCCCTGGTTCACTTCCATGGCATATAATATCAAAATTGGCATACACAATCCAGCCATCACGGCTCCCATAAAACATATCACATGTATATCATAACACAGGTGTAACAATATAATAGATATGCACATATCACATGGTCTGAGAGAGATCATCCACCCAGTGGTACAATCCTCCAGGACTCCATCCAATGCCTAAGGAAGATCATCTGAATAGGTACATTCCCTTAGGACTTAATTCAATGCCTAAGGAAGATTATCTGAACAGGTACATTCCCTTAGGACCTCATTGGATACCTATGGCAATTCCGAGGGAAGATCATCTGTGACAGGTACATTTCCAACGGAAATCCATAGTACTCTATTCTACTGGCCAAAGAAAACTCATCAATCAACAACACATAATCACAGTGTATATCATATACATGTTCTCAATAAAACAGTAACACACAATTTCAATACACATGACATACAATAACCATCACCCCCCTCGGGTGTGGTGGAACACAAGCAAGGGAAAACACTCCCAAGAACAAAGAGCTTACCTGCTCTCAGCGCTACATCGGCTCTCCCGGCTTCGTGGTCACAACCACCAGCAAGATCACTATCACGCCCTACACAAGGCATAAAACAATCAATCAATAACGGTCCTCAGTCGTTAAAATGAAAGGAAACGTTATTTCTTTCCATTAAAACCTCTCTGTTCTCTATCTTAGGGTTATCGGAGCTAACCACCTTATAGGCGATTCACAGACCCTCAACAGGATCTATCTTGGTCTAGCCAAGATCTTAGAGTCCCCTTAGACTCTGCATAAGCTCAATTCAATGCCCTAACCAGACCATATTCCAACAGTTATCCAACTTGACTAAAACAGTTATTTCAACATATTTTCACCGTTTATTTATCCTTTTGAACAACTTTTGTAAAAGCACTAAGGCTCATATCTATCATAATACTCTCCATTTCATCAACATTCTTCCTACTCATACATATCTCAGAGTCAAAACCAAACTTCATCAGAAGTCATGATTCAAAGTTCAATATTCATCAGAACAACTTCCTGATCATACTTTTCTAAAGAATCCAAGCCTAATTCCAGCCCTAATACAATTTGGTTACTATTCATCCTAAAAACCATTTCACAAATCAATCGATAAAACTTGAGTTTCTTACCTCTAAACTATCGAGGAAAGCTGGAGGATCACTTTTCTAAGCTCTGGCGTCCTTGAATCGCCTTCTTTCTCCTCCAAAACTCAGCTTTACAAAGTTCCCTAGAGAACGGGATTTCTCCATTTTATGGTTTTTTCTAAGGATTAAAGCTGGAATCTAGCTCATAGAGGAATTCTAATCAACTTTCTAGTTGGGTAGGAAGTGTTTAGATGAAGAATTGAGAAGATATGAAGCTTCTCTGATCATCAATGGCAGAAAACACAGGGAGGAAGAAGAAGGAAGGGTTTTGGCCCTCCAAAACGCGTGAATGGCCTTTTATACTGGCCCAGAACGTGCTCTGGCACTAACCGTGCCAGATTCCAAAGAAAAAACACTTTCTGGAGCACTTCTGGCGCTATCCGCGCCAAAATCCAGAGAAAACGTGTTTTCCAGGGCACTACTGGCGCTAACCATACCATAATTGGCGCTAATCGCGCCACTTGTCAAATCCTGGCGCTAACGGCGCCGCTCCTGGCGCTAATCGCGCCAAATTACAGTGAAAATTGGCCTTCAGCTACAGTGCCACGCTATCAGCGCCAGATTCAGCTACAGTGTCACGCTATCAGCGTCAGATAAAATAATAATAAATTTTTTTATACAAAACTTGGGTTATTATAACTTGCTTTGTTAAAAGCTGTATTTTGCCTTATAGTTTATTTTAATGCATTCATTTTGCCTTAGCAGTCAATCTTTTGTTAATTCCATTAAATCAATTTAAATATATTTGACTAATTCATCTACATGAAAGTAAGTTGGAGTAAGTATTTTGCCTTATAATTTATTTTAATGACATTTTATTTTTCCATAAGATTTTGATTTATTGAATGAAACAAGAGCCTTTCATCTAAAAATCTTTCATGTAGTGAACTCATTTAGTGGGAGTTATAGAGGCTTACTTTTTAATGTTCTAGATTTTTTCAATTCCCTTGATTAGTGGGAGTTATATTCAGTTTGCATAGAGGCTTACTTTGAATATTTTAGATTCTTTCGATTCCTTTGATCAGTGGGAGTTATATTCAGTTTGTTTTTTGAGTCACTTTTGTATGCAAACTGATAATTATTTGTGACTTTTGTTTGAATTTTATTGATGATCATCATTATTATTTTTCTCCTGTCGATTGAGAAATTTATATATAAAATAATATCTTTAAGCATGTCGTGAGCTTAAAGATATCTAGATGTCACAAATTTTGAGATCTCATGTTGTATTGTGACATGTTGGTTTATTTAACCTGAGCAATTTCATGTCGTTTGGAAATTGCGTTTATTCAATTTCATGTTGTCAAGAAATTGGATTGAAAAGACAATTTCATGTTGTTTAGAAATTGTGG
>PYAF01001159.1:244784-259837 GCA_007407185.1 Glycine tomentella | reverse complement strand
GCACTAATGTAATTTCATGTTGTTGAGAAATTACATCGAGGACCGATAAGAATTAGTATGTTACATTGTTTATCACTTTTTGGCACTAATTCTTACTACACTACTAGGCTTATGTTCATGAAGATGTAATACTCATTGTATGTGAGTATGGAAGGTCATATGCTATGATATTTTTGGTATATTGATCGTCATGTTCTTATGTTGGGGTTATGTTGGATTGAATTGTTTTGAGATGCTGGAATTGGAATATTGTTTTTAAAATTGTGGCCACGTATGATGAATTTTTTGTTACTAACCTGATAGAGTCGTTTTCGAAATAAAATGATTTTTAAAATAATATTAAATTAATTAATATAACCCAAGTGGGAGAATGTTAGAAATTTTCCTTTATGTGGGCAATATTAATTAATTAGTTTTGTATTTTAAATTAATTGGGTTAATGGATATTCCAATTTTAATATTTTGATTGGCCCATTGTGATCATATTGAGTTGGGCTTCTGGCATCTATGCTAGTAGGCTTAGTTGGGCAGCAGTGTAGGTATTAGTGTTTGACTGGGCTTCTGTGATGGGTGGACGCATCAGACACACTGTTGATTAGGTTTTTGCTCTCTAGCCTATACATATACTGGGATTAAGTCTCATGAGCCATGATGCTCCCATTGCTGAAGACTGTCAATTTCTGAATAGGCAATAGAGAGGAAGACTCTAGCATCTTGTTCCCTTTTCTTCTTCAGCTTTCCTTTGATTCAGTAATGATTCAACAAGGTACATACAATCATAATTCCGATAACTCTGATTTATTGTTAGTTGGTGTTTTATAATCATATGCATGATCCGTTATTTTAGATTTTTCAGTTGATAGTTTGTTACTTATAGATAAATAGTAGCTTTGTAGATAATATGAGATCTTTTATGAGATAGGACGGTTACACTTATTTGAATAATCAAGTGTAACAAACGTCTGCGCTCCTGTAGCATGGCTGACGTGGAAGGCGGACATATGCACATTTACTATTGTAAGGCTGACATGGAGAGCGGATACGTTTACAGTGACCCCACAGTAATGGTCACGTGTATTTTCCAAAGTTTATGCAATACAACTTTCATTAAAAGTCATGTGATAATCATGTGTCTACTTTCTGTTAAATTATTAAATGGTATTTAGGAGGGAGGGGATATGGGTGTAATATGAGCTAAAAAATTAAGGAACTTTTGTAGGATGTAAAAAAGGAGGCGTATTGGGTGAAATTTGGAAAAACACAATAGGTGCGAGTGTAATTTACTTTAAATTAATATGTATGTGCTCCTCTCCCAAGATACGACACTAAACCAAAGAACACAACACCATGCTTCAAAACATATAGTTGTAGTAATATAATATAATTTTATAAAAAGGAGAAATAGACAAATGGTATTTCGTTGGAGGGGTGTGCCTATGTGTTCTCCTTATATTTTCATAAGGAAGTTATATATAAGCAAAAAAATAACCACCAAATGTGCAGCCCAAGTATCACAACTAACAAACTAGTAACAAACATAACAACAAATCTTAATAGGTGCAAAAGACCTCCAACATATAAAAAGACCAAAGACTTAGTCAAACACACTAAAAGATAGGAATAAATAGACAGAGAATAGTTTTATCTTTAGAAAAAACTGATTAAGAAAAAGAAAATATATTTACTTTAAATCCTAAATTATATTAAAGTATTTTCCAACAATCCCCCACTAATTTAAAATATAAAGTAATAAAATAATATAATAAAAAAATTTAACGGAGAATAATACATTGCGTTTTTAGTACAAGGAACCTTCCATGTTTGTGCCTTATATACCTAGTGCACATGAACTTCCACCTAAGGAAAATGCAATGACTTGATTGTCTTAAACAACATCTCCTTTAATTAGGCTTTGAAATACAACACAATACAATACAATGTAGATGTTCATTTAAGTTATAGTCAATGATTGCGTGTTACACGGCTGTGCGCATGTATCTTGTTTTGTGAGCATCACTGATTAGCCCATATCTCGTACTAGCGGCCCCACCACTACACTAACTAGGTGAACCCTCAAAGATCTATGACTATCACCCCCATAATCAACTGTCATTGGGTTCATTAAGAGGAATTTAAAAATGATTTATTCATTAAATTAAATATTTATACCTCAACCTTACAATTGTCACAGTTTATAGTACATCGTTTTCCTTGATTCATTATTGTATTTATACCAGTGCGTTATCATTAAATGTATCAGATAAGCGTCTTTTTAACATACAATATGGCTCAGCGGAAGCATAGAATCGTTTTTCTTGATTCATTATGTATGGAATAACATAAATTACAACAGGCAATCACATAAGGCACATAAATCACGCCCCTTCTGATCCAGTTTCTCATAAATATACATAGACAGATCAGTAACATACACAATATATTCAGGAGGAAATTCATCTCATATCATGTCATAAATAGTTCTGTACATACATATACATCAGAGTTTTCACCACACCATGGCGATACAAAAGAATAGTTGCCCTCATCGTGGGTATACAGAACTATACAACCCTTAACAGGGTACAAAACGTAAACAAAATACAAAACTGAGCCGTCAAGCTCCTTCTGCTGCTCTCAGCCAAGCAGAAATGTCTCTACTCGGGCCTCCTGCCCTGAGACTGCTCTCTTCTATCTGAAGAGTCACCTGAAATCACAAATCCCCACACGGGGTGAGATACATATCTCAGTAAGCTCAGGGTCTTGGGAAAACATTCCCACCCTGGCCCATAATTCACAATACAAACATCAAACAGGCATACATATCAAGTCTATTTCACATCCATGGCAGAGATTCACTCGATGCCGTTTCACATGGCAGAGATTTACTCAATGCCCCAATATCTGGCAGAGATTCACTCAATGCCCTCAGTATATGGCAGAGATTCACTCAATGCCCTCAACATGGCAGAGATTCACTCAATGCCCTCAGTATCTGGCAGAGATTCACTCGATGCCCCAACACATAGCACAACCAGGCACAAATGCACACAGAGTAATATATGCAACATCCAATGCATGCATTATGAATATGACCATCACTCCCCCGGAGTGTGGTGTGCAACCAAATGGGAATCAATCCCCAGGGACTCAGAACTTACCTGGCAAGGTATCACTCGGCAGTTCCTTTCCTGGTCTGTGGCTCCCGCCACCAACAGTTCCAATATCACGCCCTATTCAAGGGACATTCAATATCAAAACCAATTCATAGACATTCCAACACAACACATATCATGTACAGAATTCCCCTATCCTAGGGTTCAATCATTCTCAGCCCACACTAGGCTTCTCACAGACCACACAAGGTCTCTCAAGGCTGAATACCAAGCATCTGAGTCATCCCAGACTCAATGCACAGCCTATACATATACGCTTTGGCCAATATTGGTCCATAATACAAATATCACTGGAACGGTCTGAGTTTCACTCAAAGCACCGTTCAATTAGCCTCTCAGGCCCAACACAATCATAATCAAGGCTCTTGCATGACCAGAAAACCACAAGTGACTCATTACGCAGCCACACATGCATATCACAGAGCCAAGATTCAAAGTTCACCAATTCAAAAACTAAAAGCTAATCCTTCATCACTAGACAGTTCTAAACAAGATTCTCTACAGAATCCTGGGCTAATTCTAGCCCCAGATCAATCTAGACCACAAAATCCAGAAAATCCCCAAACTCAAAATCAACCGAAGAAACTTAAGTTTCTTACCTCAGTGGCGACCCAAAAGGCTGGAGGACAGCTTTCCTAAGCTCTGTAGTCCGTTCTGTGCCTTGGGTTCTTGCCAACACTCAAGTTTCAGAGGTTTCTCTGAGGGAATGGATTTTGCTCACACCAAAGGAAAGGATGAAGGATCATAGCTTTCTAATCGGTTAAAACAAGTTTCTAGGTCATAGGGAGGTGTCTAGGCCAACATATAAGGTCCTAGGAAGCTTGGAACATGCAGTAATGGAGGCTGGGGCAAAAGGGAGGAAGAAGAAGAAGTTTTTCTTCTTCAAAATGCGACTGCCCTTTAATATACAGCCTGCCCGAGCTCCGGCGCGTTCCGCGCTAGCTCCGGCGCTAACCGCGCCAACATGGCGGTTTATGTGGCGCCACCAGCGCCACTCCCACGCCTCCAGCGTCAACTTCCAGAACCTGTGGCGCCACCCGCGCCACACTGGCGCCATCCGCACCACACTGGCGCCATCCGCGCCCGACCTCCCCTGACCTATGGCGCCATCCGCGCCACACATGCCGCTGACCGCGTGGAATTCCATTGAAACTTGGTTTTCCAGACCACTTCCCGCGCCATCCGCGCCACCTATGGTGCTATCCGTGCGGGCTGAAAAACCTTTGGCGCCCCTCGCGTGGCTCTGGCGCCCTGGGCGTCAAGTTCCAGTGGCTCTGGCGCCATCAGCGCCACAATGAGGGTTATCACATTCACCCCTCCTTTTAAGGAATTTTGTCCGGAAAATTCATAATCATACCTGTTAGCCAACTCGGGATACAACTGCAGCAGCTCCTGCTCCCGCTCCCAAGTTGCTTCCTCAGGTGTTCGACCTTCCCATTGTACCTTGACGATGTGAATCATTTTGCTGCGGATCTGCTTCTCCATTCTATCCAGAATCCTCAAGGGTCGTGTAGGACTCGTCAGATTCTCTCTAATCTAAACTGTGTCAGGTTCCACCACGTGTGAGGGATCAGCCACATACTTCCTCAACTGAGACACGTGGAACACATCATGTAAACCTGACAACTGGGGAGGCAAAGCTAGTCTGTATGCCACTGGTCCTATCCTCTCAAGAATCTGATAAGGACCAATGAACTTGGGACTCAGCTTCCTCACACCTAAAGCTCGTCCTACACCCGTCACTGGAGATAGCCTCAGAAACACATGATCACCCTCCTTAAACTGTAAGGGTCTGTGCTTCTGATCATAATAGCTCCTCTGTCGACTCTGAGCTTTCATCAGCTTGTCTCTGATCATCCTGATCTGCTCAGAAGTCTCTTCAACCATCTCAGGTCCAAGGAGCTGTCTTTCTCCTACCTCTGTCCAACACACAGGAGTTCGGCACCGTCGGCCATACAAAGCCTCATACGGTGCCATGCCCAAACTGGCATGAAAACTGTTATTGTAGGAGAACTCCACCAGAGGTAGATATCTGTCCCAGCTAGCACCTTGCTCTAAAGCACACGCTCTCAGCATATCCTCTAGAGTCTGGATGGTCCTCTCAGTCTGACCATCTGTCTGAGGATGGTAGGCTGTGCTGAGTCTCAGCTGGGTCCCAAAAGCATCCTGAAGAGCACCCCAAAACCTCGAGGTGAACTTCGGATCTCTGTCACTGATAATACTGTCAGGGACTCCATGTAACCTCACAATCTCCCTGACATAAAGCTGGACCAACTTCTATGTGGTGTAGTCAGACCTCACAGGTAAGAAATGAGCAGACTTGGTCAGCCTATCCACTATCACCCAGATGGAATCACATCCACTCTGAGTCCTCGGTAATCCCACCATGAAATCCATGGAAATGCTGTCCCATTTCCACTCTGTGATCTCTAAAGGCTGAAGCAGACCAGATGGTCTCTGATGCTCAATTTTTACCTTCTGACACACCAAACACTTTGTCACATGTTCAGCTATATCTTTCTTCATCCCTGGCCACCAGAAACTCCTCTTCAGGTCATGATACATCTTAGTGGCTCCTGGATGAATGCTGAACAGGTCCTTATGTGCTTCAGATAGGACGACATCTCTTAGCTCGCCCTCAGGCACCACAATACGACCTTGGTATCTCACCAAGTCGTGATCCTCCCAGGAAACATCCTGCTGGCCAATCAGGGCCTTCACAGCCTCATCTTGCTACTGAGCTTCTCGGATTCTCCTGATCAGCTCATTATCTACCTTGGTCCTGCTCAACTCAAGACCACGTGCACCTTCTGTCACTGTCAGGTGCATGTCTCTGAATTGCTCTATCAGCTTGCAATCAGAGATCATCAAACATGCAGCCGTCACATTTTTCCTGCTCAAGGCATCAGCAACCACATTGGCCTTGCCTGGATGGTATCTCAACTCAAAATTATAGTCCTTCAGGAACTCCATCCAACGCCTCCGTCTCATGTTCAACTCTTTCTGGTCAAAGAGGTATCTGAGACTCTTGTGGTCGCTGAACACTATCAACTTGGCACCATACAAATAGTGCCTCCATATCTTCAGAGCAAACACCACAGCTGCCAACTCCAAATCATGAGTAGGATAAGAATCTTCATGAGGTTTCAGCTGCCTAGAAGCATAGGCAACCACCTTCTGATCCTGCATCAACACACATCCAAGCCCCCGCTTAGACGCATCACAAAACACCTCAAATGTGCCTTCAGGATCAGGAAGAGTCAACACTGGAGCTGTGGTCAACCGCTCTTTCAACTCCTGGAAACACTGCTCGCACTCATGGGTCCACACAAATGGAACCCCCTTCCGTGTGAGTCGAGTCAGAGGTATCACTAACTGAGAAAACCCCTGAATAAACCTCCTGTAGTAGCCAGCCAATCCCAGGAAACTACGGATCTCAGATATGTCCTTGGGCCTCTCCCAAGACATCACTGCCTCTATCTTGCTGGGATCCACTGATACGCCAGCTGCTGAGATCACATGGCCAAGGAATTTTACCTCTGATAACCAGAATTCACACTTGGCCAACTTAGCATACAACTGTTTATCCCTCAAGATCTGAAGGACTGTCCTGAGATGCTCGGCATGCTCTGTCTCTGTCTTGGAGTAGATCAGAATGTCATCGATGAACACCACCACAAACTGATCCAAGAAAGGTCTAAATACCCTGTTCATATAATCCATGAACACTGCTGGGACATTCGTCAAACCAAACGGAATGACCTGATACTCAAAGTGACCATACCTAGACCGGAAGGCTGTCTTAGGTATGTCTGCTGGCTTGATCCGAATATGATGATATCCGGATCTCAGGTCTATCTTGGAGAACACTCTGGCTCCCCTCAACTGATCTAACAGATCATCAATACGAGGCAGAGCATACTTGTTCTTCACAGTAACCTTATTCAACTGTCTGTAATCCACACATAGTCTCATACTGTCGTCCTTCTTTTTCACAAAGATCACCGGTGCTCCCCAAGGCGAGACACTCTGTCTGATAAACTGCTTGGACAGCAGGTCCTCCAACTGCACCTTCAGCTCCCTCAACTCCAGAGGAGCCATACGATAAGGTGCCACAGAAATCGGTCCCACACCAGGAACCAGATCAATGGAGAACTCTATTTCCCTCTCTGGTGGTAGCTGAGTTATCTCCTCAGGAAACACATCCACAAACTCGCTCACCACAGGGATCTGAGACAAATCCACACCTGGCTTATCTTTTGTCACACCCAAGAAGATATAGCCCTGAGCTTCCTCCATGATCTCCTTGTGAACTTGCAAGACCGATAAGAATGAGGTGGAACTCGAACCTGCCTCATCAGAAGGCACAACTACTCTCTTCTGGCAGCAGTCTAGCATCACGCCATACTTGACCATCCAGTCCATACCCAGAATCATCTCAAGGGTAGGCATAGCTAGACAAAACAAATCTATCACATAGGCTCTGCCCTCATACACAAACTGCACGTCCTTGCAACACGTGCTCACTTGACATCTTTCTCTAGATGCAGTGGTCACTTCCATCGGAGGGACAAAACTGAGCTTAGGCAATCTGAGCCTATCTACAACCACATCATGTATGAAGGAATGTGTAGCTCCAGAATCAAACAAAACTCTAACATCACAATCATCGATCAGAACTGTATCTATGATCAGGTCTGGAGCTCTGGCTGCTTCCCTGGCGTCTACTGTGTACACCCGGCCTGCTGTGGGTGCTGTCATCTCTGCTGGAGCAGCCTGTGCCTGACTCTCTGTCTGAGGGCACTCTCTGGACATATGGCCTGGCTGGCCACATCTATAACAGATAATCTGACCTAAAGCACATGCCCCCACGTGCTCCTTCCCACAAGCTAAACACTTCGGGATAGGTCTTCCCCGAACTGGACCCCTCTTGAATCTGTCAGAGGGTGCAGAGACTCTCAACATCTTGCCCTTACCCTTCCCAGGTGGGCCAGAACCTCTAGGCCTTCTCCCCTCCTGTCTGTCTGAGGGAGCAGGCTGTCTGCCTCTCTATCTCTACAGGATACCCTCCACCTGGCGACTCTGTCTCACCAAGGTATCCATATCTCGTGACCCAAGACCAGCCACTAGCACCTGGATGTCATCTCTAAGTCCCCTCAGGAACTTAGCTGCTAGAATCTCAGCTTCAGGCAAAGGTCTCCTGAAGTGTGCATACTGGGCCAGCTTATTAAATTGGGCCAAAAACTCGTCCACCGTCAAAGTCCCCTGGACGAGTCCATCAAACTCAGCCTGCTTCTGCTCCCGGGCATCTCTAGGAAAATACCTGTCCAGGAAGCAGGCCTCGAACAACTGCCAGGTAATCACATCTCCCCGGCCTCTCAGAAGCTGTGCTGTGGTCTTCCACCACTCATGGACGTCGCCCTGAAGCATATAGGTTGCATACAGCAACCTCTGGTGATCGGGGCACTCCATCACCTCAAAAATCTTCTCTAGGGCTTGCAGCCACCTTGCTGCAGCCACTGGATCATAACCCCCTGAGAACACTGGAGGGTCATGCTTCCTGAATGTAATCAGCATCTTTCCTCTGGCTGCTACATCACTGTCAGCCTCTATCTGGGACATCTGGTCCCCTTGCTGGTGACTCCCACTAGCCTGCTGGCGACTACCCTCGCCATCAAGAGAAGGAGGTGTGGAGGATACTCTGTCATCCCTCCTGAGGTTCTTCACCTCCTCTAACAAGTCCTGGTTAGCCTTCATCAAGGCTTCATTAACTTCTCTAGTTGCAGCCATCTCTCGCTGCATCTCCTCCTGAGTCTGTCTATTTGCAGCCAACTCTTGCTGCATGGCGGCTAATGCAGCCGCAACTGGATCAGACTGGGCACTGGTAGCCCCACTGGTGCTTCTAGGTCTCACCATAGCACTACACATGTACATCACACAGTGAGTTGATCAGGCCCACAGTTAATGTACCCTCATGCAATGCTCATGTCAAACAACCACAGACAAGCACCAAAACAAGTTCCATACATAATGTTCTTATCAAGAAACGGCTCTAATACCATTAAATGTAACACCCCGTAGGCCTCCAGTGTGTTATCATTAAATGTATCAGATAAGCGTCTTTTTAACATACAATATGGCTCAACGGAAGCATAGAATCGTTTTTCTTGATTCATTATGTATGGAATAACATAAATTACAACAGGCAATCACATAAGGCACATAAATCACGCCCCTTCTGATCCAGTTTCTCATAAATATACATAGACAGATCAGTAACATACACAATATATTTAGGAGGAAATTCATCTCATATCATATCATAAATAGTTCTTTAAAATTGAACATTGTATTAGAACTTAGAAGGAACAAATATTTTTTGTCAAAACAATAAAACAAATATTTCTTTAAATTTTAAAAATAACGGTTTTCATAAAACTAAAATATCCTTTCAAATATTTCCCTTGTGTAAAAATTAATAAAAAAATGTCTTCACAATTTTCTATTTTCCATAAATAAAGTGTCTTTTCAAATTTTAATCTTTTAGAAAGCTGAAATTCTCATTATCTCAAGAACTCAAAAATAAAATAAAAAGAAGATCACCTCAAATTGATGACTTTCCACTTTACGATTGCCCCCTATGGAACATTAACAAAACATGCAAGTTCCTTTGCGCAATAATTCATTACAAGGAAGCGTTTGTTATATGGATTTTTTATATTTCCGAAAGTGTTGTTTTTTAGAAATTTTAGTATTAAGAATATTTTCCTTCAAATATTTTTAAATTTTTTAAATTCAAAAACAAAATTATTAAATAAAAATAAATTAGATAGAATAAAAAGAAGAGTTTAATGTCTCTATGCATTGATAATGTAAAATAATTTTATATTGTCATCTAATCGTAGTTACTTTAAGATAATTATTTTAAAAGTTAATAAATTTATCATACATGTTAAGTTATGATTGAATGATTGTTTACAATTTTGTATACTGTCATCAAGGGTATAACCTTTTTTTAAAAGAAAAAGTGAGAAAATATTTTTGAAAATAATTTCCACTCCTATGAGGATACAAGATTTTCATCCATTTACATGAAACTAAAAAAAGATAGATAAACATTGAAATGATACATATTTCAATGTTAACATTCCCCCGAAGATGTATTTTTTTAATCCATGAAAACAAACATGCTCCAAATATCAAAAATTTCACGCCATTTCTGTATCAATTGCAAATTACATCCAATGTGTTGTCGTTGGTTGATCATTAATTGATGAGACGACCTCTCTTAAATCTATATTCACCAAACAATTAATTAATTAACTAATTAATTAATCAATCCAATTAACTATGCATATTATACACGATATATATATATATATGATCGATCTACTTTCATCTATATTTTGTTGCATCCATTAATTTGATCCCTTGAGACCACACACAAATGGATGATAATACAAATACGTAAATGGTCATGACGGGACAACGATAAAAAAAGATAAAGAAACATTTCCCTAAAAAGGAAAACTTAAGGGGGAGTCGCCACCAACGTTTATTAAAGGAAAACATCAGAAAAATAAAAGATAAGGAATAATCTATGATTTGAGAGAAAAAGAGTTCGGGAGTCGTTTACGCACGGGAAAGGTGTTAGCACCTCACACGTCTATCATGAAGACAACAACCTTTTATCGAGTGTATTAAAAATGAAGTGACTTTTTAATTATTTATCTTCCCTTAAGAACATGAATTATATCTTTTTATTTTTGTTTATTCAAAAGAAGAAATCAATTTTTTATTTTTAGAAAAGAGAAGATTTTTTTTTAGTTTTTAGATCGACAAGGGGTTTTTCCTCGCTCCTATGTATCCCCAAGTGCAATGAGAAAATCAGACTTACGTAGTTCTTTGGTAGAAAACAACTTGTGTGTTGGGTTAATTTTATTTTTTCAAAAGATTTGTTTCAATTGTGTGAAAAAGATTCATTTAGGCGATGGACCTTAAAACGATGTTGAATTTGAAGGAAAAAGCAGAGAAAATCGCTTAAGGCATTGGACCTTGAAGCAATCTCGAGTAATAAGTAATTTTTTAAGAAAAAAGAAGAATTGAGTGATCCTTTATTTGAGTATTTCTAGCTGTTTTAGAAAATATTTTGGATTGGTGGTAAACTACTAGAAGTCAAGCAAGTCGGAAACCCAGCATGACATTCACAAAATCTATCCACACGTTATCGAAACACCACCAAACGAGTCTGAGACCTAGCATGGAGTGTAAGGAACGTAAGCATGTACTAAAGAATACTAAAGTGAAACCACAAAAATAAATGAATAATTTACATGGCATTATGTAATCAAATAATTCAAATGAAAATAAAAAAGAGATAGAACGAAAGTGGGGAGTACACTTAGTAATTTAGGGTGCATACATGAAAAAAAGGAAATGCAAGTAGCAGCGCTTACTTCATTTCAGAATGGGTCAGGCCCAACAGATAAGGGATGTATTTATGAATATAGGGGTATAAATAGAATTACGTGTTTTGTTTCAAAGAGGGTCAGGCCCAAAAGTTGAGGGGTGCAGTTATGAAAATGTAGACTGTAAATAACATTGTTTACTTTGTTTAAGAATGGATCATGCCCAGAAGTTATGGGGTGTAGTTATGAAAGTCGCACGTGCAAATAGTAGAAATAATTTTTTTTTTTAAACGGGTCAGGGCGACCCGTCCCAACCTGCAAGTAAGCATCAGGGTTGGAAAATCCTAGGTGCCTACAACCAAAAACGGTGCGAGAAAGAGGGCCACCACCACGAAAAGTGGAAAGGCCCCAACTGACGCCACCTGCACGAGGCCTGGCGGTGCGAAACCGATGTGGGACGACGGCAGCACCGTGACACAGTGGTGGCTCGGCGGCGAAGCTTGCCCAAGGAAATAACAGCAAAAACAAAACAAAGATGTTGAAAGATGACTTGAATAACATTAAACAAAGCAAAAGAACAACAATAACCACTTGTATGGCTCATGCCGACGGTAATGGTGCCTACCAGTGAACCACGCGAACAAATTTCACAAGAAAAAAGAAAAAAAAGAACATAAACAAAAGAGATAAAGAGGAAGAGGAGAAGAGGAAAGGGTAGTGTGAGATAGATTGAAGGAATGAGGGTTTAACTGGAGACCCCTCTCCCTTCTCTTACAGCGTTGCCAAATGACGCGACTTCGTTGGTCTGTTCTTTCTCCTTGGGATCTGTGTCTGTATGTGTCAAAATTCTTTTTCATTGTGCCTTTACTTTGTGCTTTTATATTGCTATTGCTTTTGACCTAATGGGCTCCCAAAGAGCCCATAAGTCCTTTAAGGGATCTCTTTTTTCTTTTTTTACTGCCTTTTATTTTTTTTCTTTCTTTTTCATTTTTTTAACTGTTATATTTTTCTCTTCTTTTTTTTTGTGGAGGACCAGATAGAATTAGGGTATGACAATAGACAAACAGAAATTAAAGAAGAGTGCCCAGATAATAATCAGAACAAGAAAACCACTTCTTGCATTGAACTGTTCCTTCAAGATGTTTGAATAATAATAATAATAATAATAATAATAATAATAATAATAATAATAATAATAATAATAATAATAATAATAATAATAAATCATGTTTATTACATCACATCTATTCTAGGTGGGAAGGCGCTAGAACCAGAGAAACATAACTACAATTTAAAACACAACAACAACCACAAATAACTACAATTAAAAGTTCACACAACAACAACAACAACAAAAGATAACTAGAATTTAAGAACCTTTTTAAGGCTGGAACTGGTAATTAGTGTCGGTGTGAGTAAAAGTTAGAGTAACAGCGAAGAGTTTCTTGTGACTGAGGCAGCCGGGGCGATGGAGATTGACGGCGGAATCGAAGCACGGAACGCAATTATCCTCATTATACTGTTGGGTTAGGGAGGAGGGAGATGTTGGTGTTAATAGCAACATTTCAAAAAGAGCAATAATTTGTGTTGTTTTTGTTCTTTGTTGATTGTTTCTGGTGGCATTAATTGTGGAGTCCCTGAGTTTGGCAAGTGCTCCTGGTTTCAAATACTTGTGGAACAATCTAGGGCTTCTCCTTGGAGAGGACTTGATTTTGCTAGTGCATGCCTTAGTCATTGTCATGATATGACTAGTTAATTGGTAATTAATTCAACATGCAATGTTAGGACAAGAATGAATGAATGTTATGTGGAGAAACAAGGGAGAAAATGAATATAAATGAATGAAAAGGTGTAAGAAAAAAAGCCAAAGGGTATGACTCTTTGAAAGGGTAAGTTTGCAGCACGAAACAACTGTTCGTTGAAGCCAAGCGAGGGTTCGGCGGTAAGGTGTAAGGAACAAATATGGGACAACTTCAAAAAGTCACATATTGACCAATGTGTATAAATTAACTACATAATCAGACTTGTGAAAATCGATCTGGTCATTGATCCGGTAGAGGTAATGGGTCAGTGGTCCAACCGGTGGGTCAGTAATTGGCCCGATTTGGCCCGATCTATATTAAAAAATTTAAAATTATATTATATATAAATATATAACTAATATTATTTGATTAAAAAATATAATAAAAAATTTAAAATAATAATTTAAGTATTAAAGTTGATAACACAAGTAAAGTGTATTAATAAAAAGAAGAGGGTAAATAGAAACTACTTAAATTAAAATATAAGTCCATTTTTTAATTAAAAAAATGAACCAGAAGGAGTACATAAAGCAATAAAGGGAGTGCAGGAAGCAAATCATTTGTGGATCTAGGCCCAAATTAAGAAACCCTAATCCTCATATATATATATATATATATATATATATATATATATATATACAATTAACTTAATTCCTCTCTTCCACTACGCCTTTACTACTGCCGTTGCGCCTTCACTAGTATCGCATATAATTACAAAAGTGGTGGCTACAAGCTTATTAACAGTTGTGAATTGTTTTGGTTCATATTATTGCACTATGATACAATTGATAAGTGATATCCTATGTCCTTTGTAGTATTGTTGATATCCTAATGAGCCTCTTCGCTTTCACTGTTGCCCGTATTCAGTACGAGTCGGTGTTGTTCTTCTTCGGCAAACAACCCCAAGCTACGATGACGACGACGACGGAGATGGCGTGCCCTCATGCGGTGAGCCGTGAGCGTGAGTACCTGAGCTAAGTGAGGCGTGAACGAATGAAGAAAAGCTGAAAGGCCTGAAGCTTTTGCCGTTTTGCGTTTTGTCTCTGAAGTTTTTTTTCTCTTAGGAACCAAAACGACGCTGTTTTGGGCGTCTGCAGTTTTTTTTTCTTCATTAACCCGGCCGGATTCTCAATTTTCCCCAAAATCGCCCGGTTTTATCCGGACCAGGTTGGGCCAACTCAGCCCGGCTCCTCCTCCGGTTCCCGGTTCGACTGGTCCAACCAGCCGGTTCAAACCGCTTTCAAGAACACCTTACACAACACAATTTGGAAAGTGGGAAATTCACTCACTCATTTAATTATTTCATTGTTTATATTTTTTATTTCTATCTATTGAGTTCATAATTATTAATGATACGTTTAGAATGATAGAAAGAAAGTAAAAAGGGAGGAAAAATTTGAAATTCAAATAGAAGAAAAATGAAATAAAATAATTTTTTAGATTTTATTTTTTAAAGTCAATATTGCTATCTCTTTTCTTTTTCATTTTATTTTCAATCAAATGAAAGAGAAATACATATTTTTCTATATTTTCATTTATCTTTATTTTCTTTCCTTCCATCTATATACTATTAGAGTAAAACAAGTTTTTATTCTCATCTATATACTATTAGAGTAAAACAAGTTTTTATTCTCTTTATCTTCATGTAGTTCTTTATCATGATTTAATTA
>PYAF01001159.1:207569-237441 GCA_007407185.1 Glycine tomentella | reverse complement strand
GAATAAAAATATTTATCTTATTGAGTATCATAATTTTTATCAAATCAAACAGATAGTAAGTCACTTCATGCTTCTACTAGAAATTAAAATAGTTCGATAAGAATAGTTTTTTACTTATATGTATTATGTTAACCAGGTAAGATCTCCAACAATAGTTTTCTAATTTTTTAATAAAAAGTAACGCACGATTAAAATGATTTTGTTTTTAATTGTAAAAAACATTTTCTATGTATTATTAGTGGGGAGGTTTTGCTTAAATAAGTATTTTTCTACTGGAAGAATAAAAAAAAAAACACACACACACACACACACAAAGAGAGCGTGTAATTTCAGTTTCATAAGGTCATGCTTTATGTCGTCGACAAAATTTACATAAGTTATTTTTAAGTATTTTTTATTTTTCAGTTAAAGTTAAGACTTTATCCCGATAATGCACATTGTTAGAATTATTGAAATAAAAACTCTTTTTTTTCTGATTAATAGATAACACTTTAAGTTTTGTCATAAGATCTCGATGGAAAGAGAAAGGTAGTATTCAGAAAGGATGTGCTTAATTTAAGATACTCTTTAACATATTCTTTCAGTTACAATCAAATAAAATTATAAGAAATTCATTAAATTGAATGTCAGAATTAAAAAGTTATAATTGTTAATAAATTTTACCAACTAAAAAATGTGTTAAAAAGAATACACTGGGAGACAATAATAATCTTAAATATCAATTCAATAAAATGAAATAAAAGTGAATTGAAATAAAGTTTTGAATTAAAGGATTTTACTGTTCATGTCACTTTATTTGGCGTCACAACAAAGTAATGCTAACATTTCTATTTAGAAAGAGGAAAACAAATGACAATGATATTGTTTAAACTAACCTGTAAGAAGGAGGGTTTTTGGGCCAGAAACTGTAGTTGATGGAGGAAGGAGGCCACACAATGTGGAACAAATGATCCACCCACCCTTTGGTGCCATTCACCTCTTTCTGAAGCTTTGTGCCATACCCTTCAATAGAATCAGACCCAGCAGGCTTAGCAATCAACTCTTTTTCCTCTTGTGGCAACTCAAAGAACATTTTCCCCACACTTTGCAACTTTCTTATAACATCACTAGGTATCTCATGGTTCACAATTTGGAACATGCCCCAGACCCTACTTGCCTCCAAAATCTCATGTACCACTTTCCCTTCATCTGGGTCACTAAAATCAATAATTGGCACCTCAAGGTTCACCCCTTGAACGGTTGTGATGCCTGGTTGCTCTGTCTCTGCCCTAACAAACATGGCTGGGATGGCAGCATCTTTGGATTTGGAAGCTATGGTTTGCACCCTTAGCACCTCCATATGTTGTTGTGTTTGTGTGTGTTGGTTTCTTTAAATTTTTCTCAATTTTGTGAAAGGCAGCTACTACATACTACAGGACTTGTTTGGGGGATTGAATTTTATAACTCACTACCTACCACTTCACAAAGTTTGTTGCATTCATGGGCAATAAATTGGATGACTGGGACATGGGAAGAAAAACATGAAATGTGGCTGCAATCAATGTAATCCACTTACGGTTTTGCTTTGCTAGCTAATTTTGCATATACGTGGGATGGTTTTCTCCATTAAAATAAAAAAAAAATCCTGAGCATTCTAGAGTTATAATTGAATAATCTTCACACACAAAAAAAAATTTATAATTGAGCTTAAGTTGGTAAGATATTTTTGGAAATTCATTTTTTTAATTTTAAGAGACAAATTATAAAAAAAAATACTTAAATATATATATATATATATATATATGCGAACATTTTCAGTTATTTAATTAAAGTACAATGGCTCAGAAGTTTTGCAATTAAGAAAATCAATGTTACTATAAATAAATAAAGATATTTTTTAAAAAGAAGAATCCTGTATGTTATGTGAACATTCTTTATTTAACACTTATTATTTTTTTTATCTCTTTCTTTATATTTGTATTATACTTATATTTTTTTTCTTTTAATTATTTCATATGTCAAGTAATATATGAAAAGGGAGATCTAGTTGGTTGAAAAAGATGCATAAATTGTTATAAATTCTTCAGTATATATCTTTGATTTTTATAAATAAATAAAAAGAGTATCTAGCTTATTATTTTTTAATAATATTTTTTTATAAAACAAAAACTTTTTAAATAATATCATATTATCATTAGGATGATAATTAGTATTTTCCTTTTTTAAAATATATAATTTTTAATTAAAGAAATAGGAAAAGAGAAAAAAGTTATTTAAATTCATAAAACAGTTAAACATATTTTTATTGCATCATTTTTTGTTATTTTCACAAGAAGCAATAAAAGTATGTTTAATTGATTTTTTCAAATAAAAGGATAAATTTATATTGAAATTGTGATTTGAAAAAATTAAATGGTTAAGTGGATATAAAAATTCTTGCACCTATCCAACATCGCTCAGCAGCTGCCTGCTGGCAATTAAGCTGCTGCGATATAAAACTTTGATTTTGGAGGTTGTTGAGATGAACGGTCCTAGTTTTGCTGCAGCTATCAGATTAAAACGATACATTCAAGAAACTGCTTTGTAGAATGGGAATTATTTCTTCACCCCTTATGTGTTAATATACACCTCGGAAAGAAAAAAAAAATAGATGTAATAGTTATTTAATATGATAAAAAAAATGTCAAGAGTTTTAAATATTATGTTTAAGTATTATTACTTTTTTAAGGTATCGTTATATACTTGCCACAATCAGGTGTTTATACTCGACTTAAATATATATATTTTTATCTATGAAATTTAATGTTTTTATTTTTATCTTTCTAAATTATTTTTTTTATTTTTTAAAAATGTAATTATTTTATTTTCTAATTTTTAAAATTTTAGATATTATTTTTTTACTGTTTAAAATATTTTTTATTATTTAAAGTGTTATTTATAGCGCACCCATCGAAAAATTTGACACGTGATAATAATGACAATCGTCTTTTAAAACAAAGTGCATTACCAAGCATTTTTTTAGCCAATTACCAAGCATTTATATACTCTGTTAGTTATATTGTTAATTCATAATTTGACATAATCAAAATGTTCAACACAAAAAGAATTACATACGATCACTATCGAAAGTTCAAATACATTTACTTTCCATTTTCATCTCCTATTAATTTTATTTTTATCTCAATTGCTTATTAAATTCTTCATTTTCCTTCAGCTAATTCCTTCTCTTCTAATATAATACGAGTATGGTTACTCTATTTGCTGAATTTATCTGAATTCTAGTTTATTTAACATTTTTTAATGATTAATATCTCTTTACTCGTATAATAGTATATTTTACTTAAAGGATGTAACAGTTGATTGAGAAGAATACATGAATTATTATAAATTATTTGATAAAAAAATAGTATATTTTAAAACATATTAAAAGCCAACACAATTCATGTAATCGCAAGAGTAATACACTAATCATTGTATTAAATCATGTTTAATTAGTAATTAGTGAATCATAGTTAAAAAATGTTCAATTGGACTGATTTGGTTAGACCTGATGCCATGGGTGATCCGGTTAGGGTGTAGGACTAGAAATACAAGTGATCAAGTTTGATAAATCCAATGATATGGATTAAGTTGATCCGGTTGAGAAGTATGTTTTTAAAAAAAAAAGTTCACATACCATATTAAATTTTTAATAATTAATTATTGAATAACATATAATATATTCTTATAATATTATTTTTTATCTTGATAACAATATATAATAACTAAGTATTATCATATTGATCATGATATGATTTTGTTCTGCTCGGAGAGAACAGAATGTCCAACAAGTGGTGTTGGATGGTTTCTATATGATCAAGCTCTCTCTCTCTTAAGAAGCTTATAAACTGAAGCAATTTAAGAAAGAAGAAGATCACAGCAGCAGTACACACGAAGCAATTGGGGTGCGGTGTGTGCCGTGTGAATGGAAAGAGAGAGTCAGAATTGTATGCGTACCTTTCACCATAGTTCAGGCTGTATTTATAGGTTTTTACCTGGACTTTGATAGCAGACGGTTGAGCCCAACATCTTCTTCCTTGATATGCGGAGAAATTGATAACTGGAAGATAACAATCATATCTTGTATCTTCTGGTGGTTATCTTCGGGTGGTTATGATAAGAGATTTACTGGAGATTTAAATATTTGAATTAGTTGGACAAAAGATAATATATGTTTATCTTTTATCCGTAACAGATGCCCCTCAGCCCGGTCATCTAGCACTCTGGGTGGCCGGGATGTACCAGTAATGGAGCCGACCATGCTTTTTGGGATGAACCCAAGCAAGGTTAATTGGTGTCTGAACTGAGATGGTTTTCGTCCGAGCCGATGTGTCCAAGGTGCGAGCCGAGGAAAAAAAATTTTCGAACCGAGATGATCAAGATCCGAGCCGAGGTGACCATTATCCGAGCCGAGGTGATCTTTATCCGAACTGAGACACCTTGCATCTGCCCCTTGTTGAGATAACCCACCTTCTGACAACACCCATCGGTCATTTTTCATCGATGTTACTGCCGAGCTATCTCTTGTCTTTTCAAAGCAATCTGAACAGCTATGAACATAGAGGAATGGAACGTCTTTTAGTTTTCAACTGCCACGTGTCTTGTCGATCAACTTCTATCCTTTCTTTGCACGCTTTAATCATTTCCTTTCTGGGCTAATGACATCTTTGCCCCTTCCACGTTCTTCATAACCAGCAGTTATTATCCATGACTTTTGAATTCTGGCGGTTACTCTTTTCGTTTAATGTGCCCCTTCTGTTTCCTCATTAATCATTATGGTGCTTTATTGTGAGTTATTCCCTCATAATTTCTGCATTTCGATTTTGCCTTTGAATCTCCTGCACTTTTCATTCCTCCTGGGCTTCTTCTTCATCCTCTGTGGTTCCGGCATTTTTTGCTTCTTCCCGTGCCTCCTTCAAGTTACTTGTTCCTCGTTGTCAATCCTCTTTCCATCACCCTTCTTCTATTCCATGTATCTTTCAATTCACTTTCTTCTTTCATTTACTATTATTGTAATTCCTTATATTTCGTCTCATTCTGCACGAACCCTAAGTGTCGATCTTTTCTGCACATTTCTTTCACTTCCACACTTCCCAATTCTTGTGCTTTTTTCTCATTCATCATGAAATATACCCGTGAGCAAGAAGAAGAAATCCGCAAAACGGTTTCCCCTCGTGTTGCATTCTGGCTTTATGGCTTGCCCCTCCCTGAAGAAGAAAAAAGAAAGTCCCTGCTTCGGGCCCCTTCTGGCCCAGGCAGTTCCAAAGCCCATATTCCAAAACCTCTCATTCCTTCCAAATTAGGTCCAAAACCTCCCAATCCTCCTAGGTTAGGGTCCTCTAGTTTGGGGTCATCGTCACGTCAGAGGTCAGCAATACTTGCCTCCGAGTCTAGGGCACCTTCCAGGGCTCCCGCTCCTTCGAGTGATGCCCCTTCAATTGACCCCGAAATCTACCTTGTACCCGAGCCGAATTTCGAAATTTAATACGAACACTGTTCAAAATGTATTGAGGAATTCATGTACTTAGCCAATATGGATCTTAATAGACAGGTCGAGGAATTGCTGGACTGATGTCATCATAATCCCGTCTGGGTCCCTAACCCTCCTCCCAAGGAAACCAATACACCACCAATCCGATCAGATTTTAGTACTGAGTGCCGACTTCTGTTGAAGAGTCTACTCTACCGGCTCCGACTTCTTCTCACCCAAGCCCCTTGACGATTCTTCTTCCAGGTACTTCACTAATAATTTTCTTTTTTTATTATCATAGGTAATTATGGACTCATCTCGGGCTAGAACTACTGAGGAATCTGCGGCCGGGTCTCGATCGGAAACTCCTTCCCCTGCTTTAACAGGTAGGTTCCCCTGGGTCACCCATGAGGTGTTACAACACACCTCGGTATTAACTTCCGAGGACCTTGCTTTGATCCCCCTCGGGGTTCAAGAAGGCTTTCATATCTGCCTTCCCCGCCCGAGTGAGCCCATCTGCTCCTCCCAAGAAGGGAACGATCCCGACTTCTTCTTATTTTATAAAGATGTCATTACTCGGTTGGGAATTCGTCTTCCCTTCACCGACTTCCAAATGCGGGTGTTGAACCATCTGCAAGTTGCCCCTTCCCAAATTCATCCAAACGGTTGGGCTTTTATGTAAGCCTTTGAGATTCTTTGCCGAAGGCTAGAAGTTTCTTGTACTTGTCCTTTATTCTTTTATTTTTTCATGGTTCAAACCCACCGATCTGGTAGGGAACCTGCCAACCGGAAAGGCTGGACTTCTTTCCGAGGTCGTGCTGATCGTCACTCCGACCATCGGCTCTTTTCTTTATATGCCGAGCCCTTTAAGGGCTTTAAGGATAAATTCTTTAAGGTCGTTGTCGAGCCCGGTCAACATCCTTTTTTCTCTAACTCAACTGATTCTTCCTCGGAATCTTGGAAGTTTCCATTATAATGGTCTTCCACTCACCATGACCTTCCATTCGCCTTTTACCGAACCGACGAGACTGGGCTGTCGGATTCTGACGCCACTTTTGCAGCTCGAATAATGTCGTACAAAGAGTCGGGATGCTTGGCCCCTATAGCTTCTTATATTCAGTGTGGTTAGTTTAGATTTCTTTCATAGAAAAAACTGAATACTTAGCTTCTTTTATTGCTAATCTTTTGATGTCTGTGCAGCGATTGAAATGGACTCTCACCCGGTACCAAGACCCACTCACCTGTTGGCTCTCAAATCCTGGAAAAAGCAAAAGCTGACCGGGGAAACCAGCAGGGCCGCTACCACTGGTGCCGACCCGGCCCCAATTCCTGCCGAGTCCGCTGTGGAGGCTCCGACTCCTCCACTTCCTTCTCCTGTGGCCGAGGAGCCTATCATCATTCCTGATGAGCCCGCCGACCACACTGCTTCTGATGCCCCGACCCCGACGGATTCTCCTTCCTCGGTGCTCAAGCCTTCCGCGGAGCACATTCAGCTATCCCCCCGGTCCCTCTGGAATCATGGGGTGACTCGGGAATTTCTAGAAGTGGCCCGGGCACCCAAGAGGTATTCCGACTTGGTGCCCTTTTCTGCTCCAAAGTTGGATGAGCTGAGCTCAATGGAGCTGACATGCTTGAAGACCGCCACCTTGCTTAGAAGCTTCGCGTCTCTAAACAAAAAGGCTTGCAAGGTGGCTGCCGAGCTCGGAGCTTCTGAGAATGAGACTCGGCGGCTTCAACAGGAGCTGGACCTTGCTCGGGAAAATGCTGCCACTTCAATTAAAGAAGTGGAAATATCCCGAGCGGAGGCCAAAGAGGCTCAAGAGTCGGTGCCCAAGCTGACGGCCGACCTCGAGGCTACTCGGGCCCAGCTGGAGACTTCTCGGGCGGAGGCTGAATCTTCCCAGGTTGCTGTGGCCAAGTTGGAAGAGAGTGTGACCGTCCACCGGGGTCGAGCCGCCGAAGCCCTTGATCGGTGTAAGCACTTGATGGAAGTTAGTGAATAGAAAACCAAGCAAGCTGATGACACCTTCCAGGAGCTCATGTTTGTTCAGTCACAGTTTGCTCGGTCCACCGAGGCTTCCTTCAACAATGCATTGGATCAGATCCGCTTCCTCAACCCCGGCATCCAGCTGAATACCGAGGGTATGCACTTCAAATCTTACGTCGGGAATGGTCAATTGCTGGCTATTTTCGATAGTGAGGAGGAAGAACCGAGCTCAGCGGATATTCCCGAGGAGAATCCAGGTCAATGTGGCGGTGGGAACTGAAGGGCCGGAATGCCGGTTGTGTTTGTATCTTCTTTATTTTCTGAACAATTATTGAATATTGCACACTTTTATTGAACAAATATTTTGCACAACTTTATTAAGTAATTCTCGTTGGCTTTTATCAGTTATGATTTGCCATTTTTGTGTCTTCCGTATAATGGCTCCAACGGCCGAGTACCTTTTATCCTGACTCGTCGGTAGGGATTTTGGATACTTTACTTCTGTAAGTTGGCTTATATGGCCAAATATTTTCTACCCTGACTCATCAGTCAGGATTTTTAAATATTTCATTTCGGCTTCTATGGCCGAGTATATATTTTTTAACCCGAATCTTTGGTCGGCGTTAAATATAATTATGGGATCATGTTCCCGTCTTAGCAACTATTAATATATTCGTAACGTTAACCCGTAGATGCAATTCTTTTGGAAAATCCGATGATTCATCCGTGATTAAATAGTTACGTCGGCGTGATCAGGTCCGAGTTAATATAAAACAACGACTAAGCGCTCAAAGTTTGTGCACAAAAATGTTCCTTGCATTAAGGATTTTATTGATAATCTTCGAAGATTTACATAAGTTCATGATCTCAATGACAGACTTGCGTGGGTTTTATATTCCCGGTTCACATAATCGACTAATGAGAAACACATGAAAATTTTTCCGGTGATTCCGACTAAGGGAAATCCCAGTTACTCCCATGATCCCTATGACGGGCTTGACAGCCAATTAAAGGGAAACACATGGCGTCCATGATTCCGATGACGGACGTAAAGCCAGCTAAAGGGAAACACATGGTGGAGTTCCATGATCCCAATGACCGACTGAAAGCCAACTAAAGGAAAACACATGGACTTTCTCGGCTGCACATTATCAGCTATAGTATTTCTTCAACTTGTCTGCGTTCCAAGTCCGTTTGACTTGCTTGCCGTCCAATGTTTCCAATAAGTATGCTCCTTGTTCAAGATTTTGGACAACTCGGTACGGTCCTTCCCAGTTCGCTGCTAGCTTCCCGTCTCGGGCATTTTTATTTCCGATGTCTGCTCGGCGTAACACGAGGTCATCTTTTTCAAAAGACCTCGGTCTCACTCTTTTGTTGAATCTTTGGGCCAATTTTCCCTTTTGATGTAGATCTCGGCGATGGGCCGCCGTGCGAACTTCTTCTATTAACTCCAGTTCGGCAGCGAGTGCAGCATCATTGTCGTTCTCCTGAGATATATGCTGCCTCCTCCATGATGATTGGTCGATCTCTATAGGAATCATGGCTTCACAACTATAAGTCATCCTGAATGGAGTTTCTCCGGTAGCCGTTTGGGCCGTAGTTCTATAAGCCCAAAGCACATAATAGAGTTGCTCGACCCAGTTCGGGCTGGCTTCATTCATTCTTTTCTTTAACCCATCAAGGATGACTTTATTTGCTGCCTCTGCTTGGCCATTTGATTGCGGGTGCTCTACTGAGGCGAAGTGGTGCTTGATATGGAGGCCGGTCATCATTGCTTTGAACGTGCTGTCGGCAAATTGTGTCCCATTGTCGGTAACAATTTCTGCCGGGATTCCAAACCTCGCTATTATGCTCCGTTCCAAGAATTTTTGAACACGGGCCGAGGTGATAGCAGACAATGGCTCGGCCTCGATCCACTTGGTAAAGTAGTCAACGGCCACTATTAGCCACCTCATTTGACCTTTCGTAGCTTTAAACGACCCTAATAGATCCATGCCCCATTTGTAAAATGGCCACGGCGCAGTGATCAAGCTGAGCTCAGACGGGGGGATCCATACTATTTTCGCATGCCTTTGGCAACTATCACATTTCTTAACATGCTCTGTTGCGTCCGCCTTCATGGTCGGCCAAAAATATCCTGCACGAAGAGCCTTTAGTGCCAAAGCTCTTGCCCCCATGTGTTGTCCATTGATCCCTTCGTGTATTTCCAAGAGCACATACTCAACTTGGTCTGAGCTTAGACATAACAATAATGGAGTATGTAGACCTCGGCGTATAGTTCACCGTCGAGGATTACATACATAGCAGCCTCTCTGATCAATCTCTTCGCTTCTAATTCCTCATCTGGGACAACTCCTTGCTCCAAATAATTAATTATGGGCCTCCTCCAGTCATCGGCGACCAGTATGATCATGACGCACGCCGGCTGGGCAAGCTCCTGTTGGATAACCGTCCTGTGGTTCCCCGCCCCTTTCGTACTAGTCAACTTTGATAGTATGTCGGCTCGGGCGTTCTCCTCCCTTGGGATGTGCACGACCACTACTTCATCAAAGTCTGCCATCATCTCTTTTACTTTAACCAGATACTTGGCTAGTAAAGGGCCTTTGGTTTGATATCTCCCTTCAATCTGCGCTGAAACCAGCTGCGAGTCAGTGAAGACGTTAACCCTCGAGGCTCCCTGCTCCTTGACTTGCTTCAGTCCGGCTATCAAAGCTTCATAGTCTGCTTAATTATTAGAAGTCGGAAAATTAAGCTGCAATGATTGTTCCAGAGATACATCGTCGGGGTTCTCGACAATGATCCCGGCTCCGCTTCCCTTTGCATTGGATGAACCGTCAACATAGACTTTCCACACCTTATCCTTCTGTTGAGCGGCCAATGTTGGGGTGAGTTCTACTATGAAGTCGGCCAGGGCCTGTGACTTAATGGCGTGGCGGGCCTCGTACTGAATGTCAAACTCTGATAGCTGAATGGCCCAGTTCATCATTCTCCCTGCTAAATCCGGTTTGTGCAACACCTGTCGGATGGGCTGATTTGTTCGTACAACGACGGTGTGACTCTGAAAATATGGGCGAAGCCTCTTTGCTGTGGTGAGCAGAGCGAAAGTTACCTTCTCGAGCTTTTGGTATCTCAGCTCCGAATTCTTGAGAGCTCGGCTCACAAAATATACTGGCAACTGTGATTTGCGCACTTCTCTGACCAGCACGGCGCTGATAGCTTCTTCGTCGATCGAGAGGTACAGGACGAGCGTTTCTCCCGGCTCGGGCTTTGATAATACTGGAGGTGAAGCTAAGCATGCCTTGATCTGCTGAAATGCCTCCTCACATGCCGAGTTCCAGCCTATGCTTGCCTCTTTCTTCAATAGCTTGAAGAAAGGAAGAGCCTTCTCTGCGGACCTCGGAAGAAAACGGGTTAAGGCCGCCATTCTCCCCGTCAATTGTTGGACCTCCTTCTTGTTGGTCGGGAATTGCATATCCAGGACGGCTTTGCATTTATCCGGGTTTGCCTCTATTCCCCTGTGGGTCAGCATGAAACCCAGGAATTTCCCGGCTCTTACCCCAAATGCACACTTTAGTGGGTTCAGCCGTATGCTGTGCTCCCTCAGTTTTTGGAAGATTTCTTCCAAATCCTGGATGTGGTCTCCGGCCGCCGATGTCTTCGTGATCATATCGTCAATATATACTTCAATGTTGCGTCCGATTTGATCCGAGAAAACCTTATTCATCATCTGCTGGTAGGTTGCCCTGGCATTTTTCAAACCGAAAGGCATGACGTCATAACAATAGTTGGCATCAATACCTCGGAATGCCGTTTTCTCTCTATCGTCTGGGTGCATGGGAATCTGGTTATACCCAAAGTAAGCGTCCATAAATGATAGCAATTGGAAATCGGCCGAGCTATCTACAAGCTGATCGATACTCGGCATTGGATACGAATCCTTGGGACAAACTTTGTTCAGGTCTGTGTAGTCGACACAAACCCGCCACTTCCCGTTGGATTTCTTCACCATGACCACGTTGGAGAGCCATGTCATGTACTGTATTTCTCTTATAAATCCGGCCTCCAGCAGTTCTCCAATATGCTTCGTCAGAGCTTGTTTCCTATCCGGGCCGAGCTTCCTGTTCTTCTGTTCGATTAGCATAGAGCCGGGATACATTGCCAACTTGTGACAACAGAAGGTGGGCTTAATCCCAAGTATCTCGGATGCCTTCCAAGAAAAAACATCATGATTTTCCCTCAGACATTGAATTAACCTGCCCTTGGTTTCTGGGTCACATTGCTTGCCCACCTTCGTAATTTGTTCCGAGGAACCGTCGATCTGGACATCTTCAAGCTCGTCCACCGGCTCTGGTCTCCATTCCTCGACATCCCGTAGATCCAGCTCTACTAGATTAATCGGCTTCCGGGATGGATGTGCCTCGGCCCTGGATCCTCTCTGCTCCCCTTGCCGAATTCGAGGTGGGGATGATGGGTCACCCTCTTTTTCCCTGATCGTGTTGTAGTAACACTGCCGGGATTCTCTTTGATCTCCACAAATCGTAATGACTTTACCAAGGTGCCCTATCATCTTCATCTTCTGATGCTTGGTGGACATCAGGATGTCCCACTTGTGGAGTGTGGGTCTGCCCAAAATGATATTATATGGGGACGAAAATTCATCGACGGTGAACGTCACCCTCTCCGACCTGAAGCCCTCCTTTGTTCCCAGTGTTAGCTGGAGATCAATGGCCCTTTTTAAGTCGGTGCCTTCTCTGTTGAAACCGTACAACATGGTTTGACACGGCCTCAAGTCTTCCTCCTTCAAGTTCATCTTTTTGAAGGCGCTCCAATTAATGATGTCGGCCGAACTGCCGTTGTCGACGAATATCCTTTTGACCTGGAAATTGGCTACGGTCCCTGTTATGACGAGACCGTCTTCATGCCCGGGTACCACTCCCTTCAAGTCTTCCTTAGTAAAATAAATCAGCGAGGGTGCGTCTTTCTTGCTATTCCCGCCGTCGTTTTCCTTGAACTTCGGCCTATCCCTTACTGACATTACCTCCTTGAGGTATTTTTTCCGCTGATTGGCCGTGTCACCTCCTCCTCCCATTCCTCCTGTGATGACGTTGCATTCGAACTCGGGTTCTGGAAACTCCTCATCCTTCTTGCTTTTCTTGTCATCTCGTGGTTTATTCTCCTGCTGGGCTTTTCTCTTGGCTTGGTGCCCCTGGGTTCGAATTACGTATTGGCGCAACTTGCCTTCACGCACGAACCTTTCTATTGCATCTCGGAGCTCCCAGCATTGGTCGGTCGTATGTCCCGGTCCATTGTGAAAATCACAATACCGAAAGTAATCCATCCCTTCTCTTCGCACTATAGGAGGAGGTCGGTCGACTTTCCTCATCTCGGTGAAAGCCACCTCCTTCCAAATTTGACCACGCGTGGCATTCAGTGGAGCATATCTGTCGAACTTCAGCTCATATCTCCCGGGTCTGGAACGAGGGTCGGGGATGCCTTGTGGAGGTCGGCCTGCAGGGGTGTTCAACGGAGGTCGGCTGGACTGTCCGACTTGGAAATTGTCTTGGCGTCGGTTCCGTGGTGAGGAGGGTTTTTTATTCTCCCTCGGAGCCGAGTTGGCGATCTCCATCTGCTCCAATTCCAAATACTTCTTGGATCGGACCCTAAACTCGTTCAAAGTTTTTACAGGATCCTTATAAATTGACTTGGCAAGACGGGAAGACCCGTTGAGCCCGGCCGACAGAAGGTGAACGTGAACTTTCTCTTCTAGCCCTTGGACTTGCAGTGCGGCTTCCTTGAATCGGTCCAAGTAGCTTTGCAATGTCTCCCCGTTCTGCTGGCGTATCTTTCCTAAAGAAAACTCAGATTTCGGCTGCTTCTTGCTTGTTGCGAAATTCAGCAAGAACTTCTGGCCGAAATCCTTAAAATTGTGAATGGTCCTCGGCGGCAATGAATGGAACCAAGTCTGGGCGGCCCCGGTTAAGGTCGTAGCAAAGATTCGAGATATGATGGGTTCATCAATTCCACGAACACACATCTGCATATCGAACTCGTCGATATGTACCTGTGGATCTTGGCTCCCGTCATATTTGGACAAGAAGGAGCCGTCAAAATCCTCCAAAAATTAGGCGTCCACTATGCGATCGACGAATGGGCTGTTATTTTGATGACCCCAGCGATACTTCCTTCGATATGTGTCGTCGCCTTGACCGGGGTGACGGATGATCTCCCCCGTCGGCCTCTCCTCCGTGACGTGTTCTCGTGTCATGGCCGAGGACAAGCGAAGGGCCTCGTGTTGTGAACGAGACGTTCTACCCTGCTCGGAGTGGTCGACAGGGTCTCTCTGGTCAGTTCCCGCTGTGCGGGCCAACGTCGCTGGTCTCTGCCTCCTCGCTGCTGCATGAGGCTGGTCGGTTTCTGCGTGGTCTTCCATGTGGTCGGTATTTTGCTGACGTTCGTCTTCTCGCCTTCTGTCGGCATTTTGTCGACGTTCTTCTTCTCGCCTTCTGTTATCGCGATCCTCCAACTGGGCAATCAGCCGCTGGATGTCTTCTTGGCGTTGGAGTTCATAACGCTTCTCCAGATTCTCCATTCTAGCCAACAACGACTGGAGAGCATTCTGAATGAAGCGCTGAGAAGCTTCAGAGTTTTCCTGAGCGGTCGGTGGTGTGTTGGCCGGCTCATGTGTTGCAGGTCCCGCACGAGATGAAGTCGTGTGAGACAATGCGTCTTCTACCACCACATTCTCCGGATTCGGATTCCTGGGTGGTTCTTCATGTCTGGCATTCTGGTGTCTTCTGGTATTAGCCATTGAGAGATGGTGGGATTCGAAATTTATCGTTCCCACAGACGGCGCCACTGTTCTGCTCGGAGAGAACAGAATGTCCAACAAGTGGTGTTGGATGGTTTTCTATATGACCAGACTCTCTCTCTCTTAAGAAGCTTATAAACTGAAGCAACTTAAGGAAGAAGAAGATCACAGCAGCAGTACACACGAAGCAATTGGGGTGCGATGTGTGCCATGTGAATGGAAAGAGAGGGTCAGAATTGTATGCGTACCTTTCACCATGGTTCAGGCTATATTTATAGGTTTTTACCTGGACTTTGATAGCAGACGGTTAAGCCCAACATCTTCTTCCTTGATATGCGGAGATATTGATAACTGGAAGATAACAATCATATCTTGTATCTTCTAGTGGTTATCTTCGGGTGGTTATGATAAGAGATTTACTGGAGATTTAAATATTTAAATTAGTTGGACAAAAGATAATATATATTTATCTTTTATCCGTAACAGATTTAATATTTATGTTTTATATATCTTTATTAAATTTTTTTATGATCATCTAATAACTTTTGTATTTGATTCTTAATGATAACACCCATAAAATAATTTATAGTAATAAATGATTATATAATATGTATAATTTGATTATAACAATAAATTTAATTTTAGAGTATAAAATATGAATTGATCATATTTTGTTAAATATTATATATATATATATATATATATATTAATAAATATTCTATCGATTGAATCTCTCACTAGTAACTCAACCAAATAAATCACTGAATCGGTTTTCATGATAATGGTTCAGATGTCAAACTGAAAAACAGACACGGAGCCAAACAATAGCACAAACATACCCTTAACAAATAACCAATTTTAAATATCACAAGAAATAAATTGCACCAAGAATTTGTCGTTTTCCTTGGAAAGAAAAAGAAAGGATGGTCCACCTAATAGTTTTATTTACATGCATATTTAGTGCAACTTAAATATATAAAAAATAAAAATATAAGTATCATTTAATATAACTTAAATCAAATACTACTTTACTCTAAAATAAGAAAAAAAATATTCACATTAATTAAGAAAAAGTTAGTTAATGATATTTAATTGTATCAATCTCAATTAAAAATTAATTTTTCTAATTTATTTTTTATTAGAACTTGATATTAAGGAAAAAAAAGTCATTAAAATTAAAAACTCAATTAAATAAAAGACGTTTCATAAATAGTAGCATTATGTGTTAAAAAAAAAGAAAATAATAACAGAGATAAAATTAGTTAACAAATTATATTTGAGACGTATTTTTTCTTATATTTGAGATGGAAAGGAATACATAATTTAAGATACTCCCTTCATTTCAAATTACATGAGTTTTTAGGAAAAAATTATTCCAAAATATGTTGTTTTACAAAATTAATGTTACATTAAATACATTTTTTCAAGACTATCTTTAATTAATACGTAGTAAGAGTAATATATAATAAGAGTAAACTAACCATTAATTATAGAAATAAAAGGTATATAAATAAAGCACATAACTATATCATTAAACGAAATAATTCAAGAGTAACTTAAAACTATATCATTAAAACAAAATATAAATAAATCGAATAACTATAATGTGATATTAGAAAAAACAATTAACATAAGATAAACCACTTAAAATGAATTACTTAAATTATATCCATTGAAAATGCTCTAAAACAAGTTACTTAATGTTTTCTTATCAAAACCTTAAATGTCCTGAAAGAAAAGAGCACTTGGAAAAGCTAATACGTATGAATAAAAGTTAGCAAATTTTATAAAATTAACTATAAATATGTACAAATCTATTCACATGAATGTTTTATTAGAACTCGGCTGCCATGGTAGTATTAAAAAAGTGAAAGAAAACCATCCATGTTATTTTACAAATAAAATAAAATTATTAAAGAAAACCATACTCGACTACGGATCACACTTCTAAGCAAACTAAGCTTATAACAGAAGAAAAGAGTTTTATAAGAGTATGGTTAAATTTGAAGTGTTATCATAACGTATACCATTAGTAATTGGTCATTTGAAGACAATCAACATACACCAATATAGTTAAATTTTGTTATTTCAGCTTATGGTCACATATAAAGCTTGAAAGTCGTATCGATGTTTGTCTACATATTACACCAGTTCAACACCAGACACAAACCGTAACATATAAAAGGCATATACACAAATTGGATCTCTAACACTCAGCCACAGCAGGAACCGCAGGCAGGAAGTGAACCTGAAAGTCAATGGAGTAAACACATTGGCAAACGAAAACTAGAAAGGCAAAATAAATATCTGAATAACTAAAGATTAAAAGCACTGCAGATAACATAAACTTACTATGATCACGTCCCCTTATACTATCTAGCCCACGAACATTGTCAAGACCCCCACGAGGAGGGCCTCGTGGACCGCCACCACCGCCGCCACCACCACCAGGACCTCCTCCAGGAGCACCGCCATCCCATTTCTTACCAACAGAACCTTTTCTGTAGGCATCTGACTTTTCCATCTAAAGAGGGAAACATCATGAGCATACATCAACATTCAATACAATAACCAAGATTCCTCAAAATTTCTATACTATGAATTGAGAAATGTGCAAATATTACCGAGAACATAGTTGCAAAAAACACGCCTATGAAGTTAACAATGGCCCAGAAAAAATCAGTGATTGTTTTAAGCCGCCATATTGATCGCTTTGATTTGACAACACCTGTACAAAATTGCATCAAACTCCCATTATGAATCAATATCAAGACACAATCATTTTAGTTTCAAGAAGGAAATCATCTAAGTCCCAATTTGAAAAACTTCTGAATAAACACTTGTTAGGAGAAAATTAAAATGAATTAAACTTCTGTAAGTTAAAATCAACTTAAGCGCCTCAACTTAAAATCATATCACTGCTGTTAAATAGTGATCATGGTGCTGCCATGGCGGAATGGCATGGTGGATTTTTTGCCAACCGCCATAAGCAATTTGTGAAGGGAGGCCCGCCATGGTTGTGCCATAAGGCACAATGGCGTGTTTATATGGCAGAATTTCAGTCTTTTGCCATGTTCTGCCATCCACCATTGTTAAAAGAATAGATCAGTAGTTTTCACTAGGAAAAGGCCCCATCATGCAGAATATCATAACTGATTTAAATCATTGGTGAATATATTATCTCCCCATTTTTACATTGTAGGTAAAAAAAAAAAAAAAAAAAAAAAAAAAAAAAAAAAAAAAAAAAAAAAAAAAAAAAAAAAAAAAAAAAAAAAAAAAAAAAAAAAAAAAAAAAAAAAAAAAAAAAAAAAAAAAAAAAAAAAAAAAAAAGGAATCCCTCTACATGTTTATACGAGGGGGAGGGGGTAGAGAAGCTGGAAACTATAATAAAAAAAATTACACCAAACTTCTCTTAAGTGTATCAATAACTTCCAACCACAAATTTGGCCATTCCAAGCAAGTACTTTTGCAGTCAGAGACTCACAGGCATGTAGACTAATTATCATATGCTCTTTAACAACTAATGGAATGGCCAAAACAAAAAGTAAACTAACAATTAATATCACAGAAATATGAAAGATTTCAGCAGTATATATAATAATTAAGTCATCAATTTACAGTATTGCAAAGGGAAAAGCCAGCCAAAATGAGAAAGGGAGGAATGAAAACAAAAATACAGATAATAAAAAAAAACAGGGATGAAATGAAGATGTACAAGCAAGAAATGGGAAAGAAAGATATCTCGAAATCTTTTACTTTTCTTTACTTTTAACCTTGAAGATAAGTACCCCGGCGCAAAAGAAAAGGAGTGCTTCATACCTCATCTATATTTATGTCATATGTTACTATAGGAAAGCCACTCATTAACTTGATAACACATTTTGTTTTCCACTAAATCCCAACATAATTATGTCATTTACTCTTTTAGAATTACAAAATCTCTGACAAAACATCTCCGTAATTTATTCCAACACTTTTTCTAAACAATAAATGTACTAAAGGAAATGAGAAGATAAGGAATCATTCTTGGCAAAGGCACAAATATGAAATGGAGAAAAGAAAAGCCTATAATTCACCAATGCCCCTGAAACGAAGCAAAAGAAATTGATCAAAATTGAAATGACACCCTTGATTCACCAACAATAACACCAAATAACCTCCTCTAAATGTTAGTAACTTTTGTTAACTCCAGCACCTCCACTACTTAGTCTTTATTATAACAACCATCTCACACAACATACACTATCTCTGCATTACTGACATTACTTGTTACATTGGAGCTAAAGTAATGGAAAGCAAAGAATCTATTAACCTTAAAAGAGAGACTAAACTAGGAAACAATCCAGTAAGTCTTTACATGTCTTTGAAGTTATTGGTATACCAATCAAAAATGAAAAAACACTGCTCACAACCATTTTAAAGTTAGAATTGAAAACCCCTCCCGAAATAGTTGAGCTCCACCAGTTCTGCAGCGAAAACTGGATCACTATGTTGCATGAAAAAGGGTACAATACCGGTACCCGGAACAGGTAGAGAATCCAACATTTATTAAAAGTTAGGTTGTTCTATAGAAGAATATAAAATATTAATAGATTATAGTGTAAACATCTATAACAAAAGAAATTGACAAACTTGTATCTCACATCTCACAAGCAAGGATGAACGGATTTGATTAAATACAGAAACAAACATGAGAAAATTGAGAAAAAAGCCAAAAGATCGCTAAATCTTAAAATCTTTAACTTGCGGAATGGGGCAGGATGATCTTATTAGTACGTAAGACATACCTAACTATACCTTAAACCACACCTAGTCTCATTAGATACATACTAAGCTGCATACAAACAGCATGTATTGGTGCCCGTATTAGGTACATTTGACAAAATGAAGTGTTCATGCTTCAGAGAAGGATCATCCTATTATCTGAACATCGATTGATTAGTATATTCCTGTTTTACATATCTGTTTCAGCAATTTAGTTCTACATGATTAACTATCATTGACTATGCTTTGTGCAAATCCAGAGTATTTATGTTTGTATTTGTACTTTGTAAGAGTTTTATCAACAAGGACTCAGGAGTGAAACTAATGGGTATTCACAGTGATGACTTTCAGAGGGTATTTAATTGCATCCACTATAGAAGTTGATACTCCAAACATACATTTTGAGATGAATGTAAAATCGGAACCGTTCCAGAATAATACGTGGTAAAATTCCATGCAGATTAAGATGACTTTGCTCAATGTCCTCAAAATGTGTTGTTTTAAGAATTGAAATGTGACACAGAAAACTGGAAAATCAGGGGACACCGAGATAAACACGTTTAATATTAGAGAGAGAGAGAGAGAGAGAGAGAGAGAGAGAGAGAGAGAATTTCTTTGATAAATTAAAAGAAAAAAAAAGTATTGGCATGATTCTCAAAAATATATTGTTAGAAATCATCGAAAGTCAAGAGTTGCGAGATTTCATAATTTGGAAGCTTGTTTTAAAAGTTAAAACAGAATTGAAAAAAAAAAGTTGGATCTGAAAGAACGGATAATGGATTCTATAAATTCAAACCACAAATGAATCAGAACCTGAACCTAAACGGTAATTAAAAGAAAGAGGAAATTGAGAAGAGGAAGATACCTCGCTCAACGTAAGCCATGGGGCAGAGACGGAGATTGCTGCAATAGAATTGAAAGGAGAATTGGGAATAAGGACTTCAATTTGTTCTTATCTCATGAAATAATAAATACGCACATTCAATTCAACGTTGTTCACTTGTTCTAGAGTCCCAGTCAATTCTAGCCCCTACGCGAATTTTCACACGTGTCTTGTTTTCACTGGATAATGAAAAACCACCGTGGCACGGTCCATTCGAGTTTGGGACGGGCCCGTGGGCCAAAACAGTGCCTTCGCGCGGCCCGTATTCTCGCTTAGAGTACCACTATATTTTTTCTTTCTTTCTTTCTTATAAACACCCACATATTATAATCCTTTTATATATTAAATATTAAATACCATTGTTCATAATTATAATAAGAAATATTATAAATATTATAATTAATACTACATTATATTGAAATAAAAACCTCATCTATTATTATTATTTAAAAATGGAAATGGATAGAAAATGTGCTCTAAAAGGGATGAATTAAGTATTTAAATTTTTTTTCTTCTCAAATTTTGCATTTTCTACTTGAATGATTTGGGTCGAATCAATTTATTTTTGTGTGTCAAAATATGGAAATGCTCAATAATGCTATTTATATTGAAGCAAATGGAAACTACTTCTAAATGTAGAAAATATGGACTATTTTCTTTGTGTCCAATTCTTTTATGGAAGTTCCAAAATTTGATCAAAAGGATGTAACTCAATCGACAACACACATTGAGTCTATGGGGGAGGACTTGGGTTTAATTCCCATAGTACATCTTTGGGAAGGGACAAGGAGAATCAAGTCTACTAAGTCTCGAATCGAAGATTTGTCTCACAGTCGACTCAAAGAATCGAAGTTTGTATGGATTCTTAGGGTCCCATCAAGGAGTCAAAGATCCTGATTATAGCCAAAAAAATATAAAATCTCAACTTGCTAACAATTTATTTGGCTAAAAGAACTTTAGTATTACAACAATACTTCAATGAATAGGAATTCTGGGAAGAGAACTAATAGGCTCAATTGGGATTGCCTAACAATGTGTAAGGAAAATGAAGTTATAGGCTTTTCCCACCTTTATGGTTTCAATCTAGTTATGTTAGGGAAGAAAACTTGGAAGTTTACTACTAGCCACAATGCTATAATTTTTCATGTTTTCAAAGCCAAATTTTTTTCCAAATGATATTTTTTGGGGACTTGTTTGTGTCATAACCTTGAAGTACCTGAAACACACTAGAAGAGGGTTAAATAGTATGATGAATAAAAACTTAAGTCTTTCGTTAACTTTTAAAGGTTTTTCTCAAATAGATATCAATGGACGATGAGTTTCGTCCAAGGGGTTCGAAATCACTTTGTACTTAGAAAATCAGTTCACAAAACTTGGATATAGTTGTGTTGGAGTAACTTATAAAAAGCAACTAGTTATATAGAAGCAGTAAAAAAAACACAAAAGTTTTATAATAGTTCACCCCAACTTTTGGGCTACGTCTAGTTCTCCTTCAAACCTTGAAGGGTTCCACTAATTAATTCTTTGGTTACAACCAAGTATTTTCTATGTCACTTCTGGCTACAATGAATATTTTCTAGGTCACTCCTAGTAGTACACTTAATCTCCCCCTGAGATTAAGACCCAAATATTCTTTGTCACTAAGTTACTTTTGGCTTTCACAAACAATATATATTTGATAGAAAATGTATTCTTAATCACTCAAAGAGTGTTTACACAATAAGCTCGAATACAATGAAACTTGCTAACTTAGCAAAGCTAAGATTCACTCAATTTGCTCAAGTTTCCTCTGTCCAGTAAAACTAATAGTGTTACAACACTTGTTCATTTTGTCTCAAATTAGTCTTTTATTATTCAACAGTCTATAACAGAAACATCTTCAAGCTTTATATAGACTTCAGAGCTTAAATTCGTTGAGAGATCCTTGCTAGCCGCTGTCTAATAGCTTTGGTGCTTGAAACAAGGCCACTATTGTGCAGAGAGAGGGTAGGGTACACAAACACTTTCTGCCGCAAATCTTTAGAGAAGTACAATTTGTCAGTGTTGCCTAGTACTTAGAGCTGACTTTCAGCGTAAAAATCGAAAGAAAATTTAACAGCCTAAGAAAAAAGCAATTAAAAATGTCAAGACAAGACAATTTAAATCTTCCTCTTTATGCGCTATGGCGTGAGTTTCTTACTAAGCTTATGGACGTTACTTTCATGTGATTGTTTTTAGTACTTGAGGATCGAGTAATTGTTCCATTGCTTTTGTAATGTGAGTCAAGTGCTAAAACACTTGTTTTCTCAGGACTAGATGCTGAAGTGGTATCGTCCAATGACTAATATTTTGCCTATTGTCTAGAGCCTTTTAGTTCATGCTTTTTTGCTTGTATCTCATAGAGAGATATATGAACCTGTAGCTTAAGCATGAAAGGTTAATACATAAAATTTATACTTTATTAACATCAAAACCTTAGGGATTTAATTGTTTGATATAGTCTAATGTGACTTGGACACAACCAAACTTAACAAACCCAAACTTTGAAAGGTGTAGCATCTATATTTCACAAGTTGTGGTAAAAACAAAAGGATGGCGGTTAGTAGATGGAAGGAAAGTTCATATTTGGAATAATCCTTGGTTGAGAAGATTGTATATCCAATGAGCACATTCAAGGTATGAAACATCTATGGGTTTTTGATTTGATGGACTAAACAAATGGAAAATGGAATTATAATTTAATAAACAACTTGTTCAATTCCTAGTGATGTTCAAGCAATTTTATCTGTGTCATTATATTTCCACAATGATAGGATATCTTAATTTGGAATTGCAATAAAAATGGATGTTATTTTGTAAAATTCACATATTACTTCAACGTGAAATCATTTTTTAATAATGAATCCTTAAGGGTTCATGTGATTGATTGATATTATAGAAGTTAAAGTCCAACAAATGACCAAATATCTTCCTTGGAAGATAGCTAGAGGTGTTATTCTCTCTTGCCAACGTTTTGTCACTGAGGGGATCAATGTTTCTGTCATTTATCCCTTTTGTAGTGAAAATTTAGAAACATATTGGCATGTATTTTTTTTCTTATTCTCATGCAAAACAGGTTTGGAACCACTCAACCATTTAGACAATTCTTCAAAGTTTCATTATTAATGTAGAAGGTTGTGTTGAAGTTGTTTTCAACATGATGTTCATGTTATCTACCTATGAAAAACTTGAGCTTGTCAATGTCCTCTGGACTATGGTGTTTATGGAAGAGGCATAGCGAAAAATACTAGGATGGAGTTTCAAAGACTCCATTGTTTTTCATCAATTTTGCATGTGAATAATTCCACAGCTGGAAAATGGCTCAAGCAAATAATGTTGAAACAACAAGTGCATCTTCTACAAACAAAACTTTAAAGCGAACAAAACCAAATCCAGGCTACTTAAAAGTGTAATGTAGATGCAACAGTTTTCCTGGACCAAAATTTATATGAAGTAGGCTTGTGCATTCACAATAGCAATGGTGATTTTGTTTCAACAAAATCCATTTTGAAGCAAGGTTATCCTCCACCTTTTGAAGCTGAAGTTGCAACTATTTTTAAAGTCATTCCATGGGTTTTTGACTTACACTTGCAACATGTTATCATAGAAATAGATTGCAAATATGTTGTTGATTGCTTGGTTAATAGTAGTCCTAACTAATGTGAATGTATATTCTTTATTCTCAAGTGCAAACATTTACTCAATCAATTGTCAAACATCTTAGTTTATTTTATTAGATGACAAGCTAATCAAGTTGTTCACACTCTTGCAAGAGTATTTAGATTTTATATTAGTCATCATATATTTTTTTACTACATTCCAACTTGTATTGAAAATATTATTATTAATGAAACAATACAAGTCTTTCTTCCTAAAAAATCATAATTTAAAAATATCATATTACAACAAATTACAACATAAATAATATAAAAGGATATATTTTTTAAAATAAAACCTATTTTACAAATTTATAACTAACTTGGTTTTTTACTCAATTTCAAAGCATTGGACAAATTATTTTCACAAATGATTAGTGAAAAAGACTATGTCAAGGGTATATTTCAATTAAATATTACATTACTTTAGTATATTATGAGCATATTATTTTACAAAATAGTAACTATTTGTGTCATTTTGCAAAAGTATAAGCATGTGAAGTAGTTCAAGAAGAAAGAAAAAGTGAGAGAGGTTTTGTGATGAGAATGTGTGATATATAGTATTTTGAATATAATTTGCTTTTTATTTAATGGTTTTATAATAAAATTATTTGTTTGATGAAAAAAATAACATTTTTAACGTAATAAAGATATTTTAATATATATTCACAAAAAAAATTTAACCAAATATATGTCTTAATTATTTTCATAAAGATAAAAAATATTTACAACTAATTTTATAGTTAAAATTTTATTAAATACTCAAGAATAACATTTTAATGTTTTATTTTTAGGAATAATATTCATGAGACTAAAAAATTTATTTGTTGAATGAAATGAAATAATTTTCTTTGATTTGAAAAATGTATAAAATTATCGTATAATATATTTATTTATGAAGAATACATTTAGTTAAAGAATTTTTTTGAGTAACTGTTTAAGTAAAGGTATATAAATATAATTATTAAGTTGTGTAAATTTATTTTTAATATTTTATGTTTGAATACATATGTTATTATTTTTTTATAGGCAATAGTTATGCTATTATTAACTATGCAATAACTTATAAATGATAAAGTTATAATATTATTTTAATATTTATTATGTTTGAATACTTGTATTTATTACTTATTTTATATTTACTTAATACTTTTTCTAAAAATAAAAACAAAGTTGTAATAAAAAATTCAATTCCAATGACTTTATATTATAGATCAATTTTAAATCTTAAAAAATAATTAAATAATAAATGTTAAATTGTATTTTTTATCTTTAATTTTTCAAATTCATGATTTTTGTCCATTAATTTTAATTATAATATTTGATCTTTCTAATTTTATAAATTGATGATTTTGGTCCCCTAATAGATTATTAACAAATATTTATAATTAATAGAATTATTAAAATAATTAATCATTAAAAAATTATTAACCCTAATCCTTCAAAGCATTGTGCTTCTTTCTCTCGTCGATAAATATCTTTCACCTTCACACGCTGCTTCACTCGCAACAATACCACATTAAGATTAATAATTTTTTATTAATTTTTTAGTGATTATTAGTTTTTGTTTATAATTAACTTAATGTCTCTATTAATAACAATTATTACTTAATAACCAAAATTGTTGATTTATAAAACTAAGATACCAAATATTATAATAAAAAATCAGGGATAAAAAATCATAAATTTAAAAAATTAAATAATAGGTAAGAAAACCAAAATTACAATTTAATCAGTAATAAAATAAAATAAAATACTTTTCTCATTAAAACAACATAATCGAATCCAACACTGCAAAACACCTTTACTTCAATCTTTATCTGACTATACCATGAATTAATTAAATCACATTCTATTGGTTACCCTCATGATGCTTGAGTGAAGAAAAAGAAAAAAGAAAAAAAAAAGAAAAGAAAAGAAAAAAGAAGGGTGATATTGAAGTGGAGTAGGAAGTAGGAAAGGCAAGAGAGAGAAAGAAAGAAGTGGAGAGGAATTAGGAAAAAAAGAAAGGAAGAGTCGGCGCCCCATGTCCCCGCCGACCAATCAGAACGTCGTTTTCAACCTCATCATATTCATACCCTCTTAGGCTCTTACACTCTCTTACTTACCCACCTTCTTCTCCTCCTACTCTTACTCTTCTTATTACTTATTACAACTACAAAACTTCTTCCCTCTAATCAATAATCAATAACAATAACACAAATTCTTCTTCTTCTTCTTCTTGTCAAAACCCTATCCCTTACTCCATCCTTTTCTCTTCCTCGGGTTCTTCCGATTTATATTTTTTTCCCCAAATACGGAAGACCTCCTTCTTTTTCTAGCGTAGTTTTTCTCTTCCATCTTCATTCGTTTCGTTTCCCTTAATTTCCAATATTTTAGTTTCAAAATCTCTCTTTTAATTTCGAGAATTATGAGAGCCGCGTTTGAAGGATCCATGGCCGAGAGGTTTGACGACGGCGAAAAGGAGAAGAAGAAGAAGCGCCGATCCAATCGACGATCCAAGCAAAACCCTCCCTCATCTTCGGGTATTTTAATTTCATCCTTTTTTTTTCCTTTTAATTATTAATTCTCGGAAGATATAATTCAATTGTTTTATTAGGTTAGTTATGGGGTCTCGTGGACTATGAGAACATGGTTTTGTGTGTTAGTTGAAGTTGATGTTGTGTGTTTATCCTATTTATGGAAAGTCATATTGAGAGCGGAGTTCTGTTTTGTTGAGGAGAAAGGGTGTAACGACTTATATGTTCGTGATGTGAACACAGATCACTATTTCTTTACCAATGGTTCCGAGGTTTTGTTGTGGGTCTTGTGTTTGTTGATTTTACTGTTTGCTTTTGTTGTACATGGGTCTTGAATAGTTCAGTCAATGCAAAATGTACCATGGTGGTTTGTTTCTTTGTTTTCTTGGGGGGAGGTTGTAAAGTTTAGGCGAGATGGATCTCGGGTCTTCACCAGGGCAGGGTAGGCCTCTAGGCTTAACAAGCACGTGCAGTACTTACATATTACCCACTTACAAGGTCTTCACATTATCAACAGTAGGAGTGAACTCACGACGTTGTGGGAGATTAGTCTGATCCTTACCAACTGGACCAACTTTTGTTGGTTGTGGTGGTTTGTTTTTACCTGCCACTATGATCAACTCTCCTTTTTTTCGGTAAATTTGAAATTTAGATTAAGAATATAGGTGAAATGGTTTAAAAGTTTAATTCTCTCTTTTTTTGCGTGCTTGTGGTAAATGCGAAAAAAATGGATTCTCTTGTGTGATTCTTGGTGTTTTTTCTGTGATGATAGCATCTGAAGTGAATGAGGCCCAGGGGTTGTCACCAGATTCAGGGAAAATTGGAACACCTACTCATGCTTCTCCATCATTGGGCAATTCATTGAAGCAGGTCAATGTGTGTTCTTCTAATGAGCAAGGATTATCCAAAGCATCAAATGTCGCTTTTATTTCGATGCCTCCCATGCATATCAATGAGCAAGTGGAACCTGGTGATTTGCGAATTGTGCCAATGTATGGTGGAGGAATTGATTCAAATTCATTTTCTGAGCCCACTGGTTGCAGAGGGTCATCTGGAATTAATAAAAACAAGGACTCAGTGCCTTGTGGTCAAATTGGGCTTTGTGGCCAGAAAAATTATTTTAGTCCACACTGGTCTGTAGAGGCTGTTGAGAAGGCATTAGAGGTTAGTAATATGGTATTTTATACACACACACATGTGTGTGCAATATATAGTTGCTGCCATTGTTATGGAATAACAGTTGGTTGATTTCTTTTGGCTTGCAGAAGGGCGATGTTTTTAAAGCTCTCTTCCATGTCAATGCTCACAATAGACTTGAGGTTTTTTCCTAACTATCTTGCAGTCTTTTTAGTTGCGGTTTTCCCCCCCTTTTTTTATGGGAGAGAACTTAAGAATTAAGATACAGTTTGTAGTTCCCTGCTACGTATAATGTATTAATATGACAAATATATTTTTCTATGTACATGTAGGCATACTGCAAAATTGATGGAATGTCAACTGATGTTTTCATTGGTGGGATTCCAGCCCAGAATAGAGCTGTAAGTATGGATGTCATTATATTTCCACTTAAGTTTTTAATGGAAAAACTGCTTCTTTTTTGTTTCCTATTGTTGATCATATACAAATCATTGTGAAGTACCATGCTGCCTGCTTTTATGAGGGTCACTTGCTTATCTGTCTCCTGGACATTCATTAAGATTTTATGATTTTCATATATTATTCTACTCAAGTATTGATTTAATTATCAACCTAGCCTGTGTCTGGTTATGTCGATCTCTGGAATGCTGCGATCCATGTAGCCCACCTCACCTAATTGAATAAGACTCTTGTTGTTGTTTGTGCGTGTATGTACTGGTTTATGTGGTGGGGTGGGTGGGGGAATCAGAAGTAATTCTCTGAGCCGTTTAGCATTTATAATTTTTGCTCACGTGCAGGGTACAGTTTCGATATTGATTATCTTTCTGTCTGTTGAGATTAAAGAACATAACTGAAAATCTGTGTATTTCTCTTTTTATTCATTGACTCAAAGACTGTGTGTGTATAGATACAAAAAGATAAGCTAGTAAAAAGGAAAAGATTAATCAAAATCTAATCTAAATATTAGAGATATAATCCTACTAGATAAGATAAAAGTTTCCTACTTTCCTTGAAATAAGCAATCATATCTCTTAATCTCTACCATATTATAAACAGAATCATATCTTAATGTCTACCATATTATGACAGAATCATATCTTATCATATCTCCTAAATCTCTATCATGTCATTTATTAACACTCTCCTCTACTTTCTACAAAGAAACTTTTCATTTCTAAATTCTAATTGGCATAGATTTTAGACAGATGCATTGTTTCTTCTTTAGTTGATATCATAACTGAAATGTGCCTCATTGTGCCATGTTCTAGCTGGATGGATGTAATCTGGTGCTTGTTCTGTGTAGGTGGAAGGTGATATCATTGCAGTCAAGTTTGATCCCTTGCCATTGTGGACAAAAATGAAAGGACCAAACGGGTCTTGTAACAAGACTGCAACACTGGAAGGTTGCAACCTTACAGAAGATAAAGAAATGGGTGGTAATATTTGTAAAGGGAAAGCTAAAGTAGATGCTGAGTATGAGTCTGCCCATTGCAGAAGCTATCCTGGTCAAAACAAGGAGGATGCTGATCAAAACTCCTTGTATATAAGTTATCCTTTTACTGAAACAACAATGGTCTATGATGATATTATCTCCCGGGGTTCTACTAATCATTTAGATCTACATGGAATGGCCAGCCATGAAATCATTAATGGCCATCAGTGTGCTGCTCCTGATTCCTTAAAGATCAATTCTTGTAGTGGGCAGAGCGATGCAGTGGAAAAGATGTGTTTGTTGGTTAACTCTTTCCCTTCTAAAAGACCAACTGGCAGGGTGGTTGCTATTATTGAGAGATCTCCTCGTCGAGAGGGTATTGTTGGTCACGTTAATGTGAAGCAGTGGGTTTCTTTCAGGGACACAAGCAAAAAGGATGTGAAGAAGAATAAGAATTTGATTTCTGAGCATGAATACATCCAATTGATACCAACTGATCCAAAGTTTCCAAATATGATGCTTCTTGTTAGAAAGTTACCAAAGTGCATTAAGAAAAGAATGAAAAGTGGTGATGTGACAATCGAAATGGATCTGGTAGCTGCACAAATTGATGATTGGGTTGAAGAAAGTCCTTTTCCCGAGGCTCACATTTTGCGTGTTTTTGGACGAGGTGGTGAAGTTCAGACCCAGTTAGATGCAATTTTGTTTCAGAATGCTATCTGTTTGTCTGAATTTCCACCTGAAGCTCTGTCCTGTCTGCCATGTGTTCCTTGGGAGATTCCACTCAAGGAAATTCAAAGTAGAATAGATCTGAGAAATTTGTGCATATTTACTATCGATCCTTCAACTGCCACTGATCTGGATGATGCACTGTCAATTGAGAAGTTGCCTAATGGAAATTATAGAGTAGGTGTCCACATTGCTGATGTATCATATTTTGTTTTACCTGACACAGCCTTGGATAGTGAGGCTCAGTTTAGATCAACAAGTGTCTATATGTTGCAAAGAAAGTTACCTATGCTGCCTGCATTATTGTCAGAGAATATTGGTTCACTTAGTCCTGGAGTGGATCGGCTTGCAGTTTCCATGCTCCTGGATATAAATCTTGCAGGAGATGTTGTAGACCGTTGGATTGGTCGTACTGTCATACACTCTTGTTGTAAGCTTTCATATGAACATG
>PYAF01001159.1:162955-207469 GCA_007407185.1 Glycine tomentella | reverse complement strand
GTCTTTATGAAATTTCAAATGTCTTGAAACAGAAGAGGTTTACTGATGGGGCTCTACGGCTTGAAAACCCCAAAGTTGTTATCTTGTTTGATGAAAATGGAGTTCCTTACGATAGTAGGCTTTCTGAAAGGAAAGAATCAAATTTTCTTGTTGAGGAATATATGCTTTTGGCCAATAGAATTGCAGCTGAAGTCATATGCAGAGCTTATCCTGATGGTGCATTGTTGAGGAGGCATCCTGAACCTAATATGCGGAAGCTGAGAGAGTTCATGGCATTTTGTCAGAAACATGATTTAGAATTGAACACGTCTTCATCTGGTCAGTTACATTGGTCGTTAGAGCAGATCAGGGAAAAGCTCAAGGGTGATCCTGTGCTTTACAATATACTTATTTCTTATGCTACAAGGCCAATGCAATTGGCATCTTACTTCTGTAGTGGAGATTTAAAGGACAGTGAAAATGAATGGGGTCATTATGCTTTGGCTGTCCCATTTTACACTCATTTCACATCACCTCTGCGTCGGTATCCAGATATTATTGTTCACCGGACACTACTTGCTACTGTAGAGGCTGAGGAATTGTATATGAAGCATCAGAAGGCTTTGCAGGGTTACAAGGAAGTAAAAGTGCAAAAAAGATGTTTCACAGGCATTAATTTTGATAAAAGTGCTGCAGAATCCATGGAAGGTAGGGAAGCACTGTCAGCTGCAGCTGTGAAGCATAGTGTTCCGTGTGCTGAAACACTTGCAGATATTGCTGCTTATTGCAATGGGAGAAAGCTAGCTAGTAGAAACGTTAAGGATGCCTGTAATAAACTTTACGTATGGTTTCTCCTGAAGAAAAAGGAGGTATAGCTTTTCTAAATCATTCTCTTAAGTCTTGGTGAATGGAAGTCACTTCTGTCATTTTTGCAACTTTTCATAGCTGGTTGGAAGGATTTTTGTTATTCTTGTATTTCAAGCCTAGGTTTGGTTCTCATATATATTCCTTTGCACTTAAAAAGTGTTTCATCAATTGTGCAGGTTTTATTGTCAGAAGCAAGAATACTGGGACTAGGCCCAAGATTCATGTCAATTTATATTCAAAAGCTAGCTGTAAGTAACTGAGCATATGCAGTTCTAATTTGCATAGAGTATAGGTGTCAAAGTGTCTCTTCAATAAATATGCTTTTTGTTATCTTTTATGTGGAATAGCTTATGCAAGTCACTAGAATAAGAAAATGGCTTATATGATCTCTCTGCATTTTCTATTGCTGATTGTCAAAGATAACCATTTTTTTGATAGTCAACGATAACATGTTTCAGAAATTTATCATTTTAAGAGGTTAGGTGTTGTTGATTAATATGACATCACATAATTCATATAGAACATTATGGCATCGTTTGATCCATGTATATAATATAACTGATCCTAATAGAAAAGGCTTTGTTGTTGGTGTCATTGGTGTTGCTTCATGCCATTCTTATGATTCTTATGTACACTGTTCATATTCAGCTTGAGCGACGCATATATTATGATGAAGTTGAAGGTTTGACTGTGGAGTGGCTTGAGACAACATCCACTTTGGTGCTTAGCATGTCTACTAATAAGTGTGCATATAGGAGGGGCTGCCCTAACAAGTGGAGGGCATTTGAAGAAGTTGCATTGCTTACTTGTCCATATAACCTGGATTTTACCTCGGATAATTCTAACCCAAGTGAAGTAATGAAAGTGGATGATAGTATATCTGCCATGGACAGGGAGCTCATTTCAAGATCAGAGGCATTGGAAACTGTAATTGACCCTGCATTTTTCCCACTCACAGTACGTCTTCTTTCAACAATTCCAGTAGTACTTCATGCTGTTGGTGGTGATGATGGGCCCCTTGATATTGGTGTGAGGCTGTACATGAGCTCCTATATTGGGTGAGTTGGTAGTTTTGAGGTGGTGGATCCAGTTTGCAACCATAAGATTTTTATGTGATGAGTCTGTTGATTTCTTTTAATGGAATGCACTCGGCTCCATTGTGGAATAGTGTATAGTTCGACATAGGTGGGAAAATTGCATTGTCTAAATTTGTTAATGTTCTATCAACCTGTTTAAAACTGAGATTTGGGAGTAGGTGTGTAGATAAAAAAAAAAAAAAAGCAGGAGGTTCTGTTATAGATTTGCCCGTTTCTAACAGAACCTTCTTACTGGAATTGGCGCTTGTTTTTGTTGGCCCGTTCCATCTACTTAGTATTTGCACGTATTTGGTTCTCTCAGAGAGGCTTAGGCCAATTCATACTTCGTTTCTATTTTGGTTTGACTGCAGCCCGATAAATTTTTTGATATTGGGTGGCCACTTTTACTAGTAATTTGGTTTCTGAAACATTTTTGTATGTTACTTTCTGACTTTGGTAAACTTTGAAATGGAATAATCTTTTGTCTTATACCGTTGCTGTAGTTTGTTTTCATTGTTGATCCTGTCTGATATTCGTGTTTCATTTGGGGTTAAATTCTTTGATTTTTTTTTTATTTTTTTTTATATGCTTTATGGGACTCTAAAAGATATAAGTGGTATCAAGTCCAATGGTAATGTTCTTGAAACATTGATTAGGTTCATGCTTTACCCTTAAATTTCATCATTTTCCACTTTAGTTTTGGCAAAAATTTCACTTCATGGTCATGGAAGAGGAGGGTGGTGGTGCTTATAAAATATCTAGTGTAAGATTCACTAATCATGGCTTAGTATTTCCAAGTATACATGCTATAAAATGTTTTCATTATACTGTCATGTATTTTACATTAAAGAAATATATGGAATGATTTAACTTAATGTTATAATTAAATGTTGTTTCAATTATATTGTCATGTATTTTGCATTATTTTAAAAAATATTTTAATTAATGAAAATATTTCTTGTAATTATGTTTTTCATACATTTCCAATTTCTCTAATAAAACATTTTTAAAAAAGTAATAGAACTAAAATTGTTACATATATAATATATTATATGTATTTTTTATGTTTTTATTGGTATTAAAATTTATAAAAAAATGAGTCGAAGTTTAGACTAAAATGTAAAATACTCGTGTATCACAGAATAAGTATTTATTTAAGTTATATAAAGAAAACATATATAATAATGGATGGTCCGTACAATAACGTAAAAACGAGTTTAATTGTTATCCATTGTATGTGTATAGTATTATTTTTTATTAAGTCAGTGTATTACACAATCAACCAACTCATGATATGTGTGTGGATTTTAAAGTAGTTAAGATAAACTGAAACTTTTTAAAGATGTGTGTATTTTGTGATTAATTGATAATGCAATTTTTTTTACACTTTTCGGTTATACCAATTAAACTTGATTTTTTCATACTGTCATCTAATAAAAAATTAACATATATAAATTTGTTAATTTTATAATAATTATTTTAAAATTTTTATCTACTATAAAATTTTCATGCAAACTCAATGAATAAATAAATAAATAATAAGCAAGACCTAAAAAAATTACAAACAACGAAGTAACTTAATGAACAATTTTGGGGTGTCTTTAGTAATATTCTAAAATTAAAATTATACTTTTTTTTGGTGACTTTTTTTACATATTTAAAGAAGGTAAATGCTAATTTTTTTAACTAACTTAAAATTAAAAAAGATTCTTTTTTATGTCAAAAAGTTTAGGTGAGTTGGATATGCAAAGTTCATCAGGACATGTCACAAGAATTAGGTTATTTTTGATAAGATATTTTAGTTAACTTTTATCTTTTTTTACTGGTTGGAAAGTTCATTTGATTGTTCAATAAATAAGTTCTTTTAATAGTTTCTAACTCTTTATATTTTCTTCTTTTTTATTTTAATGTATTTATCAAATTTTATGCTTATTTTTTAAAAATAAATTTAGGTTTTATTATTTTTTTACTCATTCATATGTTTGCATTTCCTTTCTTCCTCCAAGGTATAGACCTGATAATTTTGTTTCGCAACATGCACACTATTTTATTTTCTTCATGTAATAGTATTTCTTTTTCACTCCTTATATAATGCTTTGATAGGTTCTCTTTACAATATTTTGATTGTGAAGTTCTTTGGTATGAATGAGTAAGAAAAGAAAAATAATAAAAAAGAAACATAAGAGTTGATTATTTTATTTTTTATATTATATTTTAGATACTTTTATATTAATTTTTAATTTGATGATTATATTATTTATTTTATTAATTTAGTATTATAAACCAAGACATTAATAATGATAAAGGGTAGGTTTATTTTTTTTGTTATTATATTTTTTATGTTACAATATTTATTTTAACCATTGTATCATTTATAATATTTAAATTTATTATTTTAACACTATATTTTATCTATTATTTTTTGAATAATTTTATATTAGATGATTTATTTTTAATATTACACTAATTAACATAATAAAAGTATAATGTCTACTTAAGTATATTTTTATAATTTTAAACTTGATTAAAAATATTTTAAGAAATAATATAAGATTAATAGTAAAATACTTAACATGAAAATTATAACATAAAGTAATAGAATATAAATATGTTTACTATGTTATTTATATTTTTCAACTACTTTAACAATTAATTTTATCGAATATTTCTAATTTAATAAGCTAGCTTTTTAGCTTTCAATTATCAATTAACTTTCTAACTTTTAGCTAATTTTTTCAAACATAATCTTACAAACCACTCACTAATAAAATTCTCACATCGGTAACAAAATTTGAATCTACATCCTTGTGAAATGAGTTTGTTCTCACCAATTAAATCTGTTTTTGTTAACAATTTTTTATTATTGGAATAAGTAAAAATATGTTTCTAATAATTTTATCATTTCTACCTAGCAAAATTATCTAATTTGAGACCAACATTCGTAATTAGTTTTAAAATTGCTATAAATGCGTAATTTTTTTAAAAAATATTTTAATTTTTTTGCCCACAAAGGGAAAAAAAATTAAAATATTGTTTTTTTTTAAATTTAGGAATTTGTAACTGTTTGAAAACTATTTCTGCATCTATAGCAACGAGTCGTGCCCCAGCCAGGCGCAATAGGTCGCGCCCTCCCCATGCGTGACTGGAGCTAAGTCACGTCCCAGCCAGGCACGACTCACCTGGTTGTAACACGTGTCATTTTGAGGCGCAATGTATATAAACTTCGAACAGTCATAACTTTTGATAGGAATGTCCGATTGAGGCGTAGTTTGTGTCAAAACGCTCGAAATTGAGAGAGGAAGGCCTGGGAAAAAGGGGTCCTAGTCAACTTTTTTTTCTTCAAAAAATGTCTCTAAGTGCATCAAATTTAGGATTTAGGATTCAATTATCCAAAAATTTCCTTTTTGTCTACTTTTTTAATTATTTAATTAGTTAATTTAATGCTATTTTTAAATTTTTAATTACTTCTCGTAATTTTGAACGTTTTGATATAAAATACGCCTCCATCGGACATTCCTATAAAAAATTATGACCGTTCAAAGTTTGTATATACAAAAATAGCTAGACCATTTGAAGTACGATATTCAAAAATAGCATTAGTACGGGTTTTTTCTCCAATGGAGACATTTTTTTTCTTTATTTACCAAATGGGGGCAGGGTAGTCAACAAAAAAATTATCATGTGGCATGAATCCTTTTTTTATTTGAAAAAAAAAAATTGGTCGCTAAAATTTAATCGCTAATTCCGGTCTCTATTTCAGTTGCTAAAAGTGTTAGCGACCGAAATAGAGATGGAATTAGCGATGGAATGAGTCACGTCCAATGGGGGCGCAACTTGACCCCTGTTGCGCCTGGTGGAGGCGTGACTCGCTGCAATAGATGCGTAATTAGTTTTCAAATTGCTATAAATGCGTAATTTTTAAACAATATTTTAATTTTTTTTTGCCCACAAAATACCCAAACAATTGTCTTTTGTTTTTTTTATCATTCGAGGTAAATTTTTTCAAACTTACCAAATATGGATACTTTTTGAATTAAAGTCATAAAAGTAGTCATGATTTTACAAAGAAGTCTTATATTTTAATAAGACTTAAGTTTTAGAAGATATGATTTTGTAGCTATAAGTCATATAAAGATTTATAATTTTTGTTTACAAAATCATACTTACTTTTACAATTTATCCTTGAAATGAGAATTAATTCAAAACATAATTTCATTTAGTAATTTTTTTAAAAAAATTTATCTCCAAATGTTAAAAAAAAACCCAAACAATAACACCTAAATATTTTTCCTTTACTTGGTAAATGGTAAGTGGTGTGGTGAGAATTGCAGCAACAAAGTTTTAAGTAGTTGCTCCCTTGTCTTAGGCTATAAGTATAAGAATACGAACCATTTGTTGGCGCCAAAAGACGAGAAGAAGAAGAAGAACATGGGTTCAGCATTTGGATGGTACGGTTCTCTCATAGACCTCTCCCCTGCCTATTGTTGGGTAACACGAACCCTCAAATCAAATGCGGAAACGGATCAAAAAAGGAAGAAAACGAGAGAGAGAACACAATAATTTGTTTAACGTGAGAAAAACATTCCTCAATGTGAAGAAGTAAAACCCACAGAACACTAATCCAGAATCAACTTCCATTATAGCAAATAATGGGTTACAATCAAATACACCACTGTGGTGGTTCACTCAACCTCTCCAACAATGGTGATCACTCAAATATGCAAAGCACAGGGCTTGCTCAAATATGCACTCAAGATTGTCACTTGAGGCTCTCAAAATCTCTCTGACAGTTTCCCTCGTTTGAGTCTGTCTTTCTCCACCCTTAACTAATGTATTTAAAGGGTGAATTAGGTTTAGGGTTTTTAAAACCCTTAATGGGGCTGGGTCAGCATTGGAGGAGTAAAGGCCCAAACAACCAATTCTCCCCCTACAACTTCAATGCGTCGAATTCAAACAGGAGCCCGGGTTCTTCAATCAGTAACCCGACTTCTTCAATTAAACAACTTGACATCTTCAATGCGCTAGCTTCAGCAATGTGACGGGTTCACAACCCAGCATCTATGTTGCCATTAGCAACAACCCGACAATGTCATTGCGACGGGTTCAAGAACTCGGCACCTTCACAACAATCTTCAAATTTTCCTTGCTTGTACCGGCTTGGCTAAGTGCGAGCTATCTAGCCTCCACCACATCCCGGATCCAGTGATACCTCACACCAATATACTTGGTATGGGAGTGATAGGTGTAGTTCTTCGCAAGATGAATTGCGCTTTGGTTGTCATACATCAGCTCGTACTTGTCTTGATCATGACCGAGTTCCATGAGGAACTTCTTCATTCATAGCAATTCCTTGATTGCCTCAGTCACGACAATGTACTCAGCCTTAGTTGTTGAAAGTGCCACACACTTCTGCAATCTTAATTGCCAAGAGACTGCTTCTCCAGCAAATCTCATCAAGTATTTAGTCGTCGACTTCCTCGAGTTGGAATCTCCCCTTAAATCGGCATCTGAGTAGCCTTGCAACCCGGCTTCACCTTTTCCAAAACGGAGACATAGGTCGGTTGTACCTCGGAGGTACCTGAAGATCCACTTCATTGCTTCCCAGTGATCTTTGCCGGGATTCGATAGGTATCGGCTCACCATACCAACTGCATACGCCAGGTCGGGTTTAGTGCAAACCATTAGATACATCAAGCTTCCGACAACATATTGGTACGGAATCTTCAACATCTCGTCTTTGTCTTCATCAGACCTCGGACACTGCCTTTTGCTCAGCTTTATGTGCCCGGCTAGGGGGTGCTAACTGTCTTGGCTTTGTCCATGCTGAATCTCTTCAAGATCTTCTCAATATATTTCTCCTGACTTAGCCATAATAGCTTCTTCTTTCTATCCCGGATGATCTTCATTCCAAGAATCTGCTTTGCAGGGCCAAGGTCCTTCATAGCGAAGGATGAGCTTAATGCCTTCTTCAAGGTAGCAATTTTCATCTTATCTTGCCCTACAATCAGCATATCATCAACATATAACAACGGGATCAGAAAGTCTCCGTTATTATACCTCTTAACAAATATGCAGTGGTCGGCTTCAATCTTCATGAACTTGTGATCAGGCATGAAAGATTCAAATTTCTTGTACCACTGCCGAGGTGCTTGTTTCAAGCTATAGAGACTCTTCTTCAAACAGCATACCATGCTTTCGCATCCAGGAGCTTCAAACTCTTCAGGTTGCTCCATATATTTCTTCTTCCAACTCACCGTGAAGAAATGCCGTTTTCACATCCAGTTGTTCTACCTCAAGATCCGTTGAAGCCGCCATGGCTAACATAGTTCGGATCGAGGTCATCTTCACAACAGGAGAGAAGATTTCTTCAAAATCAATCCCCTTCTATTGATTGCATCCTTTCACTACAATTCGGGCTTTGTATCTAGGCTTCTACCCGTTTTCTTCCTGCTTGATTTTATACACCCGCTTGTTCTTCAGAGCTCGTCTCCCTTTGGGCAGCACAGTCAGCTCATAAGTCTGGTTTTCATGCAGGGAATTCATCTCGTCCTGCATTGCCTTCTCCCGCTCTCATTTTTCTGAGCTCGTTATAGCCTCATCATAACTCTGAGGTTCACCGTCCTCAGCAATGACAGTGTATTCATCAGGTGGGTACCTTGTAGAAGGTCTTCTTCCTCTAGTGGGGTATCTTGGCTGTTCTTCTTCAGCCGCCTGAGAACTCGGTTCATCACCTTCATCATCATCCTGGTCCTCATCATCAATTCGGACCTTAGTCTCTCGGTCCTCATCAGCTTCTTGCTAGTCATCAATCTCTTCATCATTGGGCTCTCCCCCTGTTTTAACTCAGACAAGAGGGACAGGTTCTTCACATCTGACAGTAACCCGGACTTGGGACTTTGAAATGTCATGAAGAGTCTCATCTTGATGAAAGATCACATCTCGGCTTCTCATTATCTTCTTCTCGATAGGATCCCATAGTCTGAACCCGAACTCGGTCTTCGGCGAACCGAGGTAGATGCATTCTTTCGTCTTTGCATCGAGCTTTGCCATTTCATTTTTAGGGATATGCACGAAAACTCGGCATCCAAACACCTTCAGGTGCTTGTAAGTTGCTCTTCGACCAGTCCAGACTTCCTGTGGAACTTCTCTTTCAAGGAGTCGAGATGGTGAGATGTTGATCAAATCAACAGCAGTTCTGACGGCTTCTCCCCAGAATGTTTTCGGCAATTTGGCATTGGACAACATACTTCGGACCTTCTCTTCAATAGTCAGGTTCATCCTCTCAGGTAGTCCATTCAACTGTGGAGTCTTAAGGGGCGTTTTCTCAAGTCGGGTCCCGGTTTCTCTACAGTAAGCATCAAAGGGACCGCAATACTCTCCACCATTATCAGATCGAACAACTTTCAACTTCATGTCAATCTCCCTTCCCACCATAGCATGAAATTTTTTTAAAGATTAGAGTACCTGGTCTTTTGTCTTCAAAAGATAAACCCACACTTTGCGGGAGTGGTCATCAATGAAAGAAACAAAATACTGAGCTCCATCGAGTGATCTCTCGGACATGGAGCAAACATCAATGTGGACGAGGTCAAGAATGTTCTTGCATCGTTTGGGTTGATCCGGTCTCACAAAAGAACCCGGTGCTGCTTTCCAGCTAGGTAGTGCATGCAACTCTCTAGCACTTGACCTTTCAACCCGGTTAATAGTTTCTGCTCCAAAATCTGGAGTCCTTTCTCGCTCATGTGGCAGAGGCGATTGTGCCATAGCTCCAAGCTTGGTCCATCTTGGACAGAATTGGCTTCTCCACCATTGGTCATTCCTTGCATGACATACAAGGAGCCTTCTTTCTTTCCTCGGGCCACGATCAAATTTCCTTTGGCTAGCTTCCATCTACTTCCTTCGAAGTAGTTCACTAACTCGACATCATCAAGCTTGCTAACTGAGATCAGGTTCAATCGCATGTCAGGCACATGCCTTACATATTTCAACACAAGTCGGCACCCGACATTTATGGTCAAGGTTACATCACCGACACCAACAATCTTGCTGGTCACCTGATTTCCCATCTTCACGACACCAAAATCTCCCTCTCTGTAGGCAGAAAAGAATCCCTTATGTGGGGTGACGTGAAAGAAGGCACCGGAGCCAAAAATCCCAGTGCAGTCATCATGGGCTATATTCCGAATTTCTTCACCAAGGAAGAATATCTCGACATTCGGGTTAGCATCCACAGCCGTGGTGCTCTGATCACTTCTTTTCCTGGGAACAATTTGATCCGGCTTCACATAGCTGTTCTATTCATCATTTTGAGAGTCCAGCAGTCTGGTTTCTTGTGTCCTACATTTCCACAGTAGAAACACTTCAAATCATACTTGGACTTAGATCGACCTCTGGACTTGTCTCGTCCACCCCAGCTCTGGCTCTTGCCACGACCCCAGAAGTCGATCTTTCCTCTGTTCTTAGCAACGTTAGCCTCAAACGTGCTGGATACACGTCGTTCTCTTCTCCTGGCTTTTTCATTCAGGAGGCTGTCTGTCACGACATCCATCGTCAATTTTCCTTCTGGAACCGAGTTGCTCAATGTCACTACCAAAGTATCTCAACTTTCCGGCAGCGAACTCAGCAACAACAAAGCCTGCATCTTGTCATCCATTTTCATATTGGCTTTGGACAGTTGATTCAAAATACCTTTGTAGGTATTGAGGTGCTCGATCATACTCATGTCATCCTTGTACTCTAGCTTCACAAGTCGACGAACCAGGTGTGCTTTGTTCCTGGGAGTCTTCTTCTGAATCATGGATTCTAACTTGTTCCACAACTTCTACGTGTTCGTGAACTCGGACACGTGCTCAAAAAGACTTTTGTCAATATATTTCCTGATCGTGGCCACGACCTTACAACTCAGGATCTCCCAGTCCTTGTCCATTTTGCCAATCGGCTTCACTTCAAGGACAATGGGATCATACAAATCTTTGCAAATAAGATGATCTTCGATTATCGATCTCCAACAGTTGAAGTTATCTGCAGTCAGCTTGAACATATCTCCGTCATGAGTTATGCTACTGGTCTCCATCTCATCTCCTTTAGAACCCTTGAACCTGGGCTCTGATCCCACTGTTGGGTAACACAGACCCTCAAATCAAATGCAGAAGCGGATCAAAAAAGGAAGACAACAAGAGAGAGAACACAAGAATTTGTTTAGCGTAAGAAAAACCTTCCTCAATGTGAAGAAGTAAAACCCACGGGACACTAATCCAAAATCAACTTCCACTATAGCAAATAATGGGTTACAATCAAATACACCACTGTGGTGTTTCACTCAACCTCTCATCAATGGTGATCAATCAAATATGCAAAGCACATGGCTTGCTCAAATATACTCAAGATTGTCACTTGAGGCTCTCAAAATTTCTCTGACGGTTTCTCTCGTCTGAGTCTGCCTTTCTCCACCCTCAACTAATGTATTTAAAGGGTGAATTAGGTTTAGGGTTTTTAGAACCCTCAATGGGCCTGGGTCAGCATTGGAGGAGTAAAGTCCTAAACCAACACCTCTTCCCACATCGACGATTTCGTTCAGCTTCTCGTCTTCGTTTACCGTTGCTTCCCCGTTCAGGTTTCTCACTTAATTCTTCTTCTGTTAATTAGGTCCGTTTCGTTGTTCTTATTATTCGGTTATTCTATTCCCAGTGCAAGTCGTGGAAAAGCGGACACGACCTAACCTTAACCGACATCGAAGTCGGCGACGACACGACGCCGTTTTTCATGGTCTCTCTTTGGCCGAAGTAAATGGGGGTCCACGGTATCAGTCGGAGATGTCTTGTTACAGAGTAAAATCAATCCACTATCCGTTTCTTCGAAACTTGTAGCTAGCAATTGAATGAGTTGACGGCATTAACTAACGTTGATTTTTGACACGTGGCTGGTCTCAAGATTGCGAAGTATGGGAACGCCATTGAGGCCAGAATCGTTCAGTGGTCTTCGCTGCTTCGCTTGGTTCACCCTTACCAATTGCTTATCTCCAAGGTTCTGTGTTTCTGTGCTTCTCTTCTTTCATATTTTAATAAATTAAATTAAATTATGTTATTAATTACTACATTCATGAGTAATAAAAACATCAAATTACGTATTTGCGCATTTCAAAGCAACTAAATGATTGTGACAGAGAAAAATAGTTTGAATTAGTGTTCAACTTTGTTTTGAATGGAGATTCAAACACACCTTTAAGCAGTCAGTGAATTGGAACGGTTAAATGGAGATTGGGCCTCAAATCTCCAATAATAACAACAAAAACAAAGCCTTATCCGAATATGTGAAATCGGCTACATGAATTATGGTCTTCCTCTTCTTTTTTTCAGAACCTCAAAATCATGTTATTCACTCTTCTAATTGATGTCTCTTGTGAGTTGTGGCCTTCTTTGTACATATGCCCAAACCACTTTAAGCGATTTTCTGTATCTTTTTCTCAATAGGTGCTACACCAATCTTCTCTCGTATAATGCAAATCTCCGATTTGTAGTTTAAGTTTGATTTTATCAAGATGAAATATTACTCTGATCTAATGATCTTCATTCAATGATTTCAATTTGTTGACTGCGTGATTGTGTGAAGAATCCTAGTGCAGGGAATCTAGATGATTCTCAAGAACTAATTTGACTCATGTAATACATATTTCAAGGTTGATTAAACAATTAAAGGATGAAATTGGGTGCAGTAAGAGCATTTCTAATGAAAGTTGCATATGAGGTTCTTAAACTTCAGAATAAGTTGTTATGTAGTTTCACTATTGGAGCAATTGACGTGACAGTTCTTGTAGCAGAATTGTTGCTTATACAAACAACCGTTCTTAACAGTTTTCAAGAATTGTGAGACATTTTTGGACCCTTTTTAAGTTTTTAAGGATTGTGCCATTATAAAGAAAACTTTTTGAAGCTCTCAAATCTCATGAGGCATTTTAGGCCTCATCAAAAGTGAGTTTAGCAACTCCACCATAGTTGCACCATTGGATATGCTCTAAGTGTTTCTTATATTATTCTATAATCAATATTAGAGTTTCACCATGGTAACTAGCTTGAACCTTTACTGTCAACTTTTATTGCATGGGCTATCAAAGTGAAATTTTAATTTTGATTTTTTTTTATCAACAAAGATAATATATATTTATATAAAGAGGTAAGAAAAAACAAGTACAAGATGTACTGCTGTAATTACAAGCTAGCAAAATCAAAGCATAACTGAATGGCTTTACAGAAAGCCATAGAAGTTCTACCTGATCATTGGAACAAAAGAAGAAAACAGACTAAACCCTCCCCATAGACACAAAACTATCTCTCAAGTTGCTGGACCAGTGATGGAAAGGGATATCAAATCCTGACTCCAGGTTCTTAAGCCAGGACCAACAAAAAAATATAGCATCCTCCAACAATTTTTTACCATCAAATGATTCATTATGGAAGAGAATCTGGTTTCTATGGTACCAAATGCACCATGTCAAAGCAATCCACCAGGTTAGCCACCTAAGTAAATTGTTCCGACATAAATGACAGAAAGAAAATTGTCTAAAATGTTCTTTTGGAACAAACGAGTAGACCCCAACAATATTTACCCATGCCCTTAACTCCCACCACAACGGCAAAATTCCAGGACAGCTAAAGAAAAGGTGTGAAGCATCTTCCTCGAGGCTGCTACAGAAAGGACATGTGATATCATTTATCTCCATGTTTCTTCTACATAGATGTTGCTTCGTAGGCAGCCTATCCTTCATTAATCTCCAGGCAAAGCATGATACTTTGCAAGGGATTTTTAGCCTCCACAAATTCTTGAACACTTCATCTTGCTCTTGACGATCTTCCTCCCTGTTAAGTAAGCAATAAGCGCTCTTCACTGAATAAATTCCACTAGGAGCTCTCTCCCATACCCACGAGTCTGGTTGTTGCTCAAAATCTGCCAGCCCCTATACTTCCTCCAGAATTTTATCACCAGTTCGATTTCACCCTCCATGAAAGACCTTCTCCAATGGAATTGTCATTCCCACCCATCCTGAATAAGAATACCCATATGCTGAATGAGGTGCTGCTTTTGTAGTGAAATCTGATGTAATATAGGGTATTTGTCCTTCAGAGATATCTTGTCCTCCATCCATTTATCTTCCTAAAAAAGTACTTTAGCACCACAACCAACCTTCCATCCGAGTCCTCTAGAGAACCAACCTCCTAACTCTAAAGAATTAAAAGATAGACTTAGATCTCTCCACCATAAAGATTATGTGGACATCCTCCTTATCACATCAAGGTTCCTCCAACCACCATATTTGGACTCCAAAATCTGTACCCACAAGGCCTTTGGATGATGGAATAAATTCCATTGCCATCTTCCTAGCAAGGCCAGATTGAAACTCTCTAATTTCTTAATGCCCAACCCCGCTTTTTCTTTTGGTAGGCACACATATTCCCATCTGACCCACGGAATTTTTTTCTGCTCAGAGCTACCACCCCACAAGAACCTCCTTTGCGGCCTCTCCAAACTAGATATAACTTACTTCGGCACCCTGAAAAAAGAAAAGAAAAAAATAGGGATCGAATTAAGGACAACTTTAATCAGAGTCACCCTTCCCCCAAATGATAGGTATTTTTGTTTCCATATGGACAGTTTCCTCTCACACTTTTTAAGTATAGCCTCCCACATTGTACAACGCCTCAGGTTCGCCCCAATTAGGATACCCAAGTAAGATAAAGGTACATACATCACCCCGCAGTTTAGGAAACTGGCAGCTGCAGATACCCACTGATCATTCATCCCGAAAGCACCAAAACTACACTTATTGCAGTTTAACTTCAAACCCGAAACCAGCTCGAAACTCTTCAACATCACCTTTAAAGCTCTAACATTTTCTTTGGATGTTGTCCTAAAGAAAATAGTGTCATCAACATATTGAAGAATGCTAATATCTACCAAATTCCTCCCTAATTTGAAACCACCATACAAATTCTTCGCTTGAGCTTCCCTCATCAGCCCCGTTAAGCCTTCCGCTACAATGTTGAACAAGAAAGGGGCAAGTGGACCACCTTGTCTTAATCCTCTTTGGGGATGAAATTCTGATGTTGGACTTCCATTTACCAGAATAAAAATAGAAGCTAAAGTTAAGCAGCCTTTGATCCATGAGATCCATTTAGAGCAAAAACTCATCCTCTTCATCATGTACATAAGAAATTCCCAACATACCGAATCATAGGCCTTTTCAAAGTCTAACTTAAAGATCAAACAACTTTTATTACTCCTCTTTGCCTCCTCTACTACCTCATTAGCAATCACAACACTATGTAGTAGATGACGCCCCTCAATAAAACCAGATTGTCGATCGTCAATGATGAAAGGCAACACCCTCTTCAACCTGTTAGCAAGCACCTTAGCCACAATCTTATAAATGCAACCTATTAATGAAATAGGGCGATATTCATGTAGACTTTGAGGATCAAGTATCTTAGGGATCAAAGCTAAGAAAGAGGTGTTTCCCCCCTTTGGGAAAATCTCGTTAACATGAAATTCGTCCATGAAACGAAGCAGATCAGGCTTTAAAATATCCCAAAATTCCTTAAGGAATTTAAAATTGAAGCCATCCGGTCTAGGGCTCTTATCGCTGCCACAATTCCAAACCACTTCTTTGATTTCAGAAGCCTCAAACGGAGCTGACAAGGCAATGTTATGCTGTTGCTCAAGGGCTCTAAAATGAACCCCATCTAACTTGGGTCTGACTGGATCGAGTTCTTGATATCTACACATGAAAAACTTTTTAACTTCCTCCTTAACCCTGCCAGGCTCCTCTAACCAGCACCCATCAACAAGCACTCCTTGCACCATATTTTTCCGACGCTTCCAATTAACTGACAGGTGAAAGAAGCAAGAATTACAGTCCCCCTCCTTAATCTCGACAGTGCCTCTTGTCTCAATAACAATGCATTTGAATTTGCAGCAACCCACAAATCTTCCTGTAATTGTTTCCTCCTTTTTATTTCTTCTTCAGACATTTGTCTATTCTCCGCTTCTACCTCAATCTTGTTCAGTTCCAGTGCTAAATTACTAATTTTCTGTCGAATATCACCGAATTGAGTTTTATTCCAAACCTTCAGATTCTGTTTAAGGAGTTTTAGCTTTTCTTTTAATATAAAACCACCCCAACAGGTCCCACATAAGAGTTCCACGTCTCAGAGATATCCTTTCTAAGCGATTTATCCTGTAACCAACAGTCAAGGAAACAAAACGGTTTCGGGCCTCAATCAACATGAGAGGAAATAAGCATAATTGGGCAGTGATCGGAATAATTGCGGTCCAAGGCGATTTGGGAGCACCCATGCCATAATGATAACCAATCAGCGGATACCAAGGCCCTGTCCAGTCTGTTTTTCATTGACCCATTCGATCTATACCATGTGAATTTTCTCCCAATCCTAGGAGCTTCCTCCACTTCTAAATCCTCAATCCATACATTAAAATCCTTTATATTTCCACCATCCTGGTTACTCTGACCAGATCCCATTCTTTCTGAAGATCTTCTAATGTTATTAAAATCTCTAATGATGCACCATAAGCCCCCTGCATTTGCCCTCCTCAGTTGTTTGGTTTCTTCCCAGAAAAGTTTTTTCAAAGCTGCATCACAAGGTGAATAGACGTTAACTATTATGACCTTCTTATTATCTGACACCCAAGATCCTTCCAAGTAAATGAAGCCACTACCTTTCAACCTTTTCTCTACTTTGAAAGACTCCTCATTTCAAATACATAGTAGACCTCCCACTTTATTAATTGTTGGATGGTATTCCCAAGATGCACTTGAATCTCCCCACAAAGCTTGACAAATCACCTTGTCAATTGATTCTTTCTTTGTCTCTTGTAGACATAGCAAATCAACTTTTTCTTTACACACCAGTTTTCTAATTGAATTCCATTTCACACCCCTCCCCAGCCCCCTGATGTTGTAGGATAGGATCTTCATAAATCAACATCATTTTTCCCCAACCTCAAAGTCCCACCCTTATCTCTTTCTTCCAAAACCATCATCTTGTCAATCACATCATCCTGGTTGTGACTGGTTACACCAAATTGCTGAGCCAATGCCCAAAAGTCAGCATGTTTTTTAGAATTAGTGGAGCTGAAGCTTGAACTTGAGCAAAGAGTGACTAGTTCCTTTGTTCCTACCCCCCAATCAGCAACCACTTTTAGTCCATTGTCCTCCAGCCTGTCAATAGGTGACACTGGACTGGATTGGATGTTAAGAACCTCCTTTCCCTTCTCATATATGAGTTTTTTTTTTTATTAAAGCCTAGATGTTGATCATGGGTTTTAACGAAGTCAGCTTTGTTTTCCCCCCTGCATCTTGAATAAACTTGTCATTCAGGCCCAATAAGCTTTTGGCCCTAAGGAGTAGTGGTGACTTCATTTGATAAAATCCCACTACCCATAGTGGGTCGCACACCAACCCCATCAACTTCTCTCACTGCTGCCCCATCACGTGACCCCATCTCCTTCCCTTCTAAACAAAACTGCGAGTGTAGGGCCATCACCACCCCCAACCATTCCCCGTTTTGAGCCTTCATCTTCTGACTCCATACTTTTATCCCCATTGGCTTTTCCTCCTGCAATATTATTTTCGTCGTTCTCTTCTGGTCTTAGACTCCTAGCTTGGGTACTGACCCATTCTGCACAGTTTTCCTGGTTAGGTGATAGCTTGTCGCCAAACGTGTCCGAAACCACAACCCTGGTAGTACTGCTGTTGGCAGAGTCAAAAGCTATACCCACTAGTAGCTGACCTAACCTAGCGTGTAAGGACCGCTCTTTGTCTGGGTCTCCGTTCTCTCCCTCGAGAATGATCATCGATGTTGCAGTTGCCACCGGTTCTGTCTCTCGCAGCTGGCCCTCTGGCGCCTCGCTGCTAACCTTTGAGCTATCCACCGAAGTCACTTCGTCAGAAGAGTTTGCAAAACACCATTTGGAGCACCCGCATTTGCCAGAGCACCCGTTTGACTCCTCTACAATGTTGATCAGAAAATCAACCCCGTTTATGGAAGCTGCGATATTATGCTTGATAAGTGGTGGCCATGGTGTCTTGATGAGCAGACGCGCTCTATCTAAGCGCTGGAGGTCATCAGTTTCATCATCCACCTCCACCAAATCACCCATAGTCGCCACTAACTTAGCCATGGTTGTCGATTCCCACGTATGTAGCGGGATGCCCCAACATAGCACCTAAACCAAATGAAAAGTAGGCTTCAGAGTTGGTTTCCATCTTTCCAAGGTATGGAACATGGACAAGTCGTGATTCTCTTCTAATTGACACAGTTCCTCTGCTTTAGAGTCACTCAGACCCATCAGAAGCACCATATCTTCCCCAATATACCTTGGTTTGATATCCTCACCTCCCTCCCATGCCATTTCTTCTTCCAACCAATCGAACATGTTCAACTTCCTCAGCCTTCCTACCCATGCTTCGCTGAGCCAATTCTTGCTTTCCGTCTGGATGACAATCTGAAATGACGAGGAGGACAGTTCATTTACTTCAGATACACGTTCCGAGTACCACCTCTTCTTACCCTGATAGCTGGATTTGGCCGCGATTTATGCATACGTTGCATGCTGAAAAGGTTGCCTAGGAAGGAGATGATTGGGCCGCGACCCTTTTGCTTCCCTCCCTACATTGTCGCCTGATGTCCTTTCATCGTAAAGAACAACCTTGCCCTTCATCGCAGCGATTCGACCCTTCCTTTCATGTTTTGGGATGTTTGCATGTAATTTGAGACCCCCTATTATCAAATTATCCAAAGCTCTCTCTAGTTGCAGAATGTTCTCTACTCCTTTGAATCGCACAAAACCGTATCTTCTGCCGCTTATGTTTCTGTTTTTAACGATAAAAACTTTCCTAACATCCCCCCATTTTTTGAAGATGAACCACAGATCCTTCTCCCCCAAGTCCTCTGGAAAATGAGTAAAGTAAAAGGAGGACACATTTGCATGTTCCCTCCAGTTACTAGATCTTGCATCCCTACCGCGTGCTGTCGCCGGTGCCACGACGTGCTGTCTGTACCTAAACCCTTCGTAGCGTTGACTTACTAGGTTTCTCTCTCTACCCACCCCACTGTTTCTCTCTCTAACCATTTTTTGTAAAGCAGATATAATCTTGATAGTAAAACAATACCTAGGTATTGCGCCTAAGTTTTATCTTGCATATATAAGTGTTTTCTTGTGCTAATGATTAATAATGCATACGCATTACACACGTGTTACCTTACATGTGCACAGTTTTTACCATCTGATTGCAGTTGGTCCTGCAAGAACTCTCCACACTCCCATGCATATGTGAGATACTATGTGATGTGAAACAAGAATTATTGAATGCGGATACAATTAGTTACTCTATGCTTTAAAAGGATTCGACTTTTACAATGTTTCTATGCAGCTATTGAAGAATTGGTAACAGGTTGCCGTATTGGGACAACAACAAAAAGGACAAGCTTAGGAGGGTCATAAAATGGTTGCAACAGTCTCGGTCCACCATTTGCAACATCAAGTTGCAGTCCAATCAAGTATTCTCTTTGACCTGTAATTGTTGCCCATATTATATATTTCTAACAAGGGACACTACATCTTAATATCCAATGGCTTTGGTTTATTAGGATGAGTGCATCATCTGTTGCATTTATCACATAAAATTTAGGATAAGAAATTAGGACTTCTGTTGTTAGAAGACTATGTTACATAGCAAATAGCATAGGTGTGTTCAAAAGAGAAAAAAATAAGTACAAAATCCAAATCTGTGCACTTGTCTGTCCAATTCATGTATTGTAAATGTTGAGGGTGGTATGTGCTATGTTAGACGAGTGTGCCATTTATTCACCAATCATCCAATTGACTCATGTATAAATCCAATAAATCCATCCCATTATAAAAATAAAAATCAATGGATTGGATCACTATTTATTATTGGGTGGATATTGAACATCAACATCAACAACACCTTTAACCCAAGTTAATTGGAGTCGGTGATAGATGAACCCAATGATAGATATGAGGAAGTTGAAAAATAAAGGAGGGGAAGAAAAAGGGGAAATAAGATAAAAGAAAAGAAGAGTGAAAGGAGGGAGGGGAAAAATGAAGAGCAAAAGAACTAAAAAGGAACCGTTTGGAACATAAAGATAATAACAGGTCTAACCCTTCACCAAACTTATAGCTTTTTTCCATTCCGTCCTAAGACACACCTTCCGCCAATCTATATCTCACTCTATTAAGTCTTGTTTAATTACCTTTTCCCAGATAAGTTTCGGTCTACCTATATCTCTTTTTGTGTCGAGCTCTTGGTAACAAACTCTTGTCTTTACGGGAGTATCCAGGGATCATCTCATTATGTGTCAAAACCACTTCAATCTATGTTCCCTCATCTTTTCAATCACCGGTACTACTACTGGGTGGATATTGAACCATGTAACATTTTTATAATTCATTGGGTCAAATAGTTCAAAGTTCATTGTTTCAGCATAGGTCTTTGAGGGATGAGTTTTGGACTCTGGTGTTTGAGTATAAGACTATAAATATTGAACTTTATTTATAACATTTTTTGAAAAAAATAAAATATAAGATACTTTAAATAGATGAATTGGATATTCATCCCTAAAAAAAGGTTTATGTATGAGTTGGATGATTTTTTTATTGTGTCAAGAATGGATTGATTTTTTCTAATACGTTTTTAACAAATTATAAATGATTAATGATTCAGAGTGTGTTTGTTTTTATGTTTAAAACCCCGTTGAATGCCAATCTGACATTTTCTTTCTTTCACATTCAGTTCCATCAGAAAGTGGGATAATGAAAATGCAACAGTCTTACTTTTAATCCATCCATTATAACTCAATTCAAAATTTAGCCACTCTATCCATTTGATACCCCTAGTTGTGTCAATTGTCCTGAGGCAAGATAGATATTAAAAGCTAGCTAGCATGTCACTAATATTATATGCCTGTCCATTTCATATTTAGATTTAAATTTCGTTAAGAAAAATGGGTGTCATTGATAAGTTGACTACTTTAGTACTTTCACTTACCAAAACTATCAATATGCTTCATCCATAGTCCATACTGTATTGGTTAAGATATACTGATGAATCTACTGAATGTGATAGACACAGCAAATAGAGCATCTGCCTAGAAACTGGACAGTGTTTGAAGAGGAAAAGCCTAGGGACTGCTTTTCACTTATGGAAGTCTCTCAGCATCCTGCAAGGATATAGTATGTGCATCTATTGGTGAAATTGTTCCACTACATACCGCCAGGACTCTTGGTGATACCAAGAAAGAGAAGGTTTTTATTAGTAGGAGAGTTTGGAGAACTGAGGATAATAACTTAGATTCAAAGTACTATTTATATAATTACTTTAGCCTTCTTGTTGTTCCTTCCATTATGATCAGTGGTAATTCTTCCCCTTCTTTCAAATTTGAGCAAAATGCTGTTCCACTGATGTGTTGGAAAACTTCAAGCCGCCTTCATCTATATGCTCGATATATAGGCCCTTCTTGGTGAATATATGTACATGCATCTTGCTCATGTGTTTCTCCTCATCAAGATCTTATCCAATCACTCATTAGGCTTTGAGGATTAATTTATGTGCTGTATTTAATAATACATTCATAATCATAATTCATATGAAAGTAGAAAGATGGCTTCTTGTTGTCAAAGAGCAATCCACAATTCCACATCTTTTATAAATGAAACAAAACTATGCATAGCCAAATTGATGAAATGTCAGGCATCTTTCGAGTGTCTAAAATTTCGAAGTATACTTGAATGTGTCTGGTGCCATTTCATAATTAATTAATTATTATAGAGATCAGATAACATGAGCGAACATATAAGTCTTGTTATGCATATGATTTTGAGCATTTATATTATTCTTGTAAAATTATAATCTTAACATTGCTTATTGATGCAACTTTTGGCAGCTATATGGCTGGGACGAATCAGATTACATGCCAATTCTTGTTAAGAACAGGGCCGCAGAAATCTTGTTTGGGAACATCAAGGCTGGAAAAGTATATTCAGCTTATAAAGAACAAACGCAGAACCAAAATCTTGGTCCTAGTAATGAATGCAAGGATAAAGATGCCACTGAAAGACTTGCTATTTGGGTCTGTTTGGATAAGATTCTTTAAAAGCACTTCTAAAAGAAGAAAAAGATGAGATGAACTTTTACATAAACAAAAATAAGTTCTCAATTAACTAATTTTTAGAAGCTTACCAACATAGCTTATTTAAAAGATGAGATAACATTTACAAATAAGCTAATGAAAAACTCATTTTAGTTTATGGAGAAACTCATTTCAATTTTTTTTTTTTACTTTTTTTTCTAAAAGTGCTAAATTGCCTTAAGTCGGCCGTAGCGTCGGCAAAACTGTCAAGAGCTTCCAACAGGTACCTTTACCCTCATATTACATTATTACTAACTCTCATCATCTCTTTAGCTACTTTTTTAATTTCAGTAAGATCCAAACCAAAATTATGACAACTCTGAGGGGAAAAGTAAAATTAAATGGGAGGATGGTTATTTGTCCAGAGAAACTTACATCCAAACATGTTCTTAATCCAAGACCTTCTGGAGAAGGACTTCCAAGTGCCAATACAATAGATGTTGGTAAGAGCTTGCAATTGCAGGAAAAACATCTTCTTGATAAGTTCAACTCTTACCGTGTATGGTTAATTCTTCTGAAGATGTTGCTGAAACAAGGAAAGAACGGCCCTCTGAAATTTGAGATCATTGTTAATCCCATCTTAGATATTGAAAATGGAAAATTTGAACTGGTTTCTACAATGCCTTGCTTTGGAACCAAATGATTTCACCTGTCATGGACTTTGCATATCTGCTTGCGCAACTTCCAAACTGCAAATTCTAGAACTCCCCAGTCCTCGCACCCTCTTTTCAAAATTAGTTCAAATATGATTTTTAATCTATAAAAACATGTTTTTTTCCTTAAAAAATAAATTAGTTTAAATTTTTTATTCAGTTCGAATTCTTACATTTAACATAAATAATATAATTTACAAATGTTTTTTTTATATTCTAATTTTAAGGATTAAAACCAGATAACATTTTTATATATGAACTAAAAATAGTCATATTTTCAGATATAAAAAAGTATAGTCAAGTCTTTCGAAGTTTTGAATTTTGAAATAAAAGTAAAAGAAAAAAGACTATAGCTTCAGTAGTTATGTGAAAAATGACAATTTAGGGGGAAATGCTTGCTATGCACAAGCAAGTGCCATCGGCAGAATCCATCGATTAGCAAATCAAGAACAAGACACTACTTAAAAATGTTATAGGTATATTTGTTAGGGTGAATGTTTGCCAAACTGTTTTGAATTAAATTGATTCTGTTTAAATTATTTTGGTTAAAATTAATTTTGAAGTAAAGTAATTTATCCTTTGGTTAAAAGCAAGCCAATAAGTATAACTTTTTTATTTAATCAAAAGTCACCTAAAACTAGTTACAATTTAATCAATTTTGTTAGAATCAATTACTCAATGTGAGACCAAACATGTGTATACTTAATAGACACACATAAGATATGCTTAATTAAGTAGACCAGAATACTCATTCAAGAGTTGTTATTGTACTATAAGCTCTTTCTGGATTCTTCAAAGCTTGGATGACATGTGTACTACTCGAACTCGGCATGCCAACATGAGGGATGCTTGGTCGAGTAGATAACTTGGGGGCATGTGTAGTTGTGTACTACTCAGATTAAATAGATCTGATTGAGGGTGTTGGACTCAACAAGCGTAACGTGAGTGTAAACTAAACTAGATCTCTCAACACAACAAAAGTAGTATTTAATGTGAAAAATTCTCTAATATCGAGGCTGAACAAACTCTGAAAATATTTTCTTATATTAAAGAATATTACAATATTTTTTTCACTCACACCAGAAATACAATATAGTATTTCCTCGTGAGACCTATTCTTATTCAAATACAATATTTTTACATTACCAAAGAACTATAAGTTGATGAGGTCCAATGTATTTTTCTTACACTCAGGATTTACTCAACATTTGAATTTTTCCTCACTATTTTTCTCACATCTACTCAGAATCTTTGTTTTGCATCTACCCTCGATGTTTTCCCTCATATGTCAAACCTTTTATTTATAAAAGGAAAAAAATGTGAGCTATTGCCACTACTACAAACAGCACCTTCTACGTTGGTTATTTTACCCTTTCGACGTCGGTTCAAGAACCGTCGTAGTAGCCAATGTTATTAAAAGGTAAGACATTCTACGACGGTTATTGAACCGTCTTAGAATGTAACATTCCAAGACGGTTGCTATCTAAAATCGTCTTAGAATTGATCTTTAAATTTTTTATTTTTTATTTTTTTACAGTATTCTAAGACGGTTCTTAACATATAACCATCTTAGAATGAGACTTTCTAAGACGATTTTTTAAATAACCGTCTCAGAATGTCCTTTTTAATAATAATAAAAAAAGTAACACTTCAAAGACGATTTTTTAGCAAAAACTGTCTTTGAAGTGTACTTTCTAAGACGAATAACATTATAAATATTTCTATTAAAGCCAATTTTTTTTACTTCATTATTACAAATGATATTCAGTGCCCCTAAAATGATGACGGTGACATTCCAGAGTTAAAAATTTTCTTTTTTCTAATATAGTATTGTCAAACAAATGAAAAAGAAATATAAAAAATATCTCTAATATACTTAATACAAAACTAAAATTTATATTGTAATTTTAAATTATTTTGCACGTGAAATTAACAATGTGAGTATTAATTAATTAAATATTATATAACGCACTACATTTAAAATCATATTACATAGTTATATTGTTGTGTGTGTGAAGTTATAAGGTGTCCAATCCAAACTTAATATATAAACCTAGATTACAAAGAATAAAGGAAAATTTGAATTAATTAATAGAAAATAACACATTTAATGAATTACACTAGCATTTCTTTTCTAAATATTTGTACCTTCACTTCCACTAGTTATACAAGCGAATGAAGCCATTAATTAAAGGAGAAGAGGAGCAGATGAAATTCACAAATACCTTTAAGTAGCTTCCAGGGTCATGTGTGTCAATACCAAGGAAATGCCCCAGACCATGTGGCATAATAGCAGCACCCAAGCATGCAGCCATCATGTCATCAACATCACTACACCAAAATCTACAAATATGCAACTTCATAAAAGATGGTTGTAGACTTATTTGGAAGAATAGGGATGGTTAGATTGTATTTTCAGAATTATTTTTTTCAAAGCATATTAGCCACTGTTAAGGGTGCAGTGATTGAAACTCATAATGAAGTAGAAGGTTAGATGAGTGAGAATCCAAAACAATTCCGTGTGACTCATAATTATATGTCCAAAGCCATTCATGTGCTAAAGCTAAACTAAAATACGTCACCTTGAAGTAGAGCTAGGCATTAACTTGAAATATGCTATAATTCTGCATGTTTTTATATGTGATAGACAAGTATATATAATATGTTTATCATCTTCAAGAATTATCTAAGAATGAGCCAAGCACACTAGCACTTGCTAAGTCATACCCAATCAAAATAAGCAAATCTTCTGACTTGATTCCACTTGTTTTTTCTTTTTTGTTTTCTTTAAAGAAGCAAAAGGAATAGTATTACATAAAACAAAATTGGTTAAGCCACAAGTTGTAGCCAACCAAACCTGTGAGCACCAGTACAAAAAATGTCAACTATGTTATTTAAAGTTATTTTTTTTTCTAAATATAAGATATTTTTATGGTCAAAAGTGATAAAATTAATCTTGAAAACTTAAAGATTATTGAAGTCAATTTTGCATTTTCCAACCAAATTCAACCTAATATTGATAAAATTCTCCAGTTGACAAAAAGACCCCAACAGGTAAGCCAACATGATTCCAATGGTAACTGAAAGCTACGAGAAAAGAACATAAATATATGAATCAATTTAAATCGAGAAATACAATGTTAAAGTTGAATGAACCTTTTGGGCCTAAAGTAGCATTTAAGCCAACACCTTCAACTAGTGCAAATGAGAAATACAGCTTACCATGGGTACTACTATTTTGTCGAGCTGTGTTTTTATCAAATATGTATATGACAGAAGTCCAATGCTTTGAGTCAAAATCCTGATCAAGATAGAAACAGTAACAAAAAAATATAATTTAATCCCCCCCATAACTTTAAATATTGTTGGCTTGTTGCAAAACCTCCTAGCCTTGCAGTCATGTCAAGCAATAGTCAAAACCATACCTCATCAGCTCCATCTTTATAGTAAAATATGGCTTGGCAGCAGCACAATATAAAGAATCAAACTGCACAATTTGGAATTATCACACACAACAATCATTCAAAGAAGCAAAGCTGACATATAGAGACCTTATTACAGGTCTTATTTCCAGCAATTTTCTCCCAGGCTGCAGCAAAATAATCATATGTAATTACTCTAAGGAATCATAACCATAGTAATTTGGAACAAAACGAGGCTGTGCATAAATGAGATGATAAAAACAAACCATATAGCAAAAGCCAAACATATGGTAGAAGCACTTACAAAGAATAAAGTGTTAGCACACTCAGCTTCATTATATAATTTCCTCTGCCTTTGTATTCTTTATACTTTCTTTCCCTATTTTGACTAGAAAGGATCAGATTTAGTATCCAATCCAGACATATCAATTAACATGTATAGGTTTACATAAATTACAAGATGTTATTAATTAATTTCAGCTAAAAACCAAATTAGATAGAGATCAATTTATGGTTCACAATATTTTAAGTGATTAGGTAGGTAACTACCTTTTCCTTCAACCTCTCCTGTTGAAGTACCTCTATAACAGGTCGATAAGCAGCAGCTGTGTACACATTCAGTTTGCAGAAATTAATGTCAATAGATCATCACCACAAACTACAAGAAAAGACTAGACATGTGGGGATCAAGAAGCACCTTAATGAAATCACAACTGCAGCTAGAGAAACCCCAGCAACAGAATTGAAATTGGGAAGCTGAGACAGAGAAATGAAATGAATGGCACCAAAGATCAGAATCCAGTAAGACTGCCTGAGTTGTGTGCAATCAGGGCATGGTATCTCCATGAACTTCTTTAGCCAACACTTTCTTCTTTAGGAACCACCACAACCATACAACAATACAAAACGCCATGTCAGATAATGTTTTAGCAAGAAAGCCACACATAGCTTGTAAAAATAGTTATATATGGTTCGAGTCTTGAAAAACAATAACAGCAGAATTTTGTCACATAACAAAATTATAGAAATTAGAATGTAAGCTAAATTTACCAGGCTAAGCGGGCACCTGGCTTATCAATAGGTGAGCTTATAATGAAAGGTCCTCTGTCAGCACCTGTAACACTATCATCTCCTTTGCAGAAGCCAAAGCAACCCATGATCATCTACTCTGGAGGTAAGTTTCAATATAACCGGTTAAGTCACTAAAAGAAGTATCAATAAGACTAGGCACACTTTCTTTCTCTCTCTCTCTCTCTCTCTTGCTTCCCACCCTTTTCTTCCCTCCATTTCCCTATCCTCTTTCAAAAAAGCATATATTTATATAAAACTGTGATCTTGGGATAGTTGAAACTAAACTTGAGAAAATGGACAACCCACGTAGCCCTCTTCTAAGTTGGGCTTACTACTTCCAGGGAAAGGTTGGTACTTTCTCTTACCCTTCAACCATTTACATTGAACACACACATTGATAATTTCATAGTCCTTAGTTGTTGCAATATGTTTTAATTAGCCTTAAAAAAAGTGTAATGGAGCTTATAATGGTTGGAATCTGGGCACTAATTTTTCATTGTTGTTTGTTGTTTAATTGAATTGGTACATGCAGTCAATAGAGGAGCTGAGGCAGTCCCTGATATACACAACTCTGGAGCTAGAACAAACAAGGGCTGCAGTGCAAGAAGAGCTTAAAAAGAGGGATGAACAACTACTCAACGTAAAGGACCTCCTCAGCAAAACCATAAGAGAGAGAGAGATGAGGCACAAGAGAAATGCCAGAGACTTCTCTTGGAGAAGCTAGTTTTCCAACAGCAGCAACAACATGCAGCTCCTGTGTCTGGAATTTCAAGCATTGAGGATGAGCCAAGAAGAGGAATTGACTCCAACAATGGTCATTCATCATCAGATTGTGAAGAAAGCATCGTTTCCTCTCCAGTCATTAACCATTTACCTCAACCTCAACCACAATCAATGATTGAACTAACACCAGACAGACCATTACCAGAAAAGGGTAAGCTTTTGCAAGCAGTGATGAAAACTGGTCCTCTCCTTCAGACCCTTCTCCTTGCAGGACCTCTTCCTCAATGGAGACACACTCCTCCACCACTTGAGTCTTTTGAGATTTCACCTGTCACCATTCCCTCACCAACACCACCACCACAATTACTACACCAAGACACTTTTATTAACAACACTAACGGTAGCAGCAGTACCACAACCAACTATGGAAGACTCAATAGAAAAAGGGTCTTCTGTGATGGCTCTGATTCTCCTACCGAGACCAAGAACCAAAGGCTTGTACTTCACTGACTTATTACCACAAGGCAGGATCCACACACAGTGTGTGTAGTAATTTCTAATTTATTTATATATATCTTCAAAGTTCTTAGGATTAGAGGGTAAGTAAGAGTAACAAGCTAGTATGCAACTGATCTAGCTTCTGTACAGTGGTTGTTCACTTATTCTAGGATACAACACAAGTTATCTGGATTTAACTCATTCAGAGAGAAGATGAGGATGAAGAAGAAGAAGTGCTTGATTTTAGGCTTTCTGGCTTTATTTTGGTGAAGAATTTGTCAACTCTTCACATTTTGCTTCCTAGGAGCCTTGATTTCTCTTAAATTGTTAATGTTAACAATTAAAGATTATTGTAGTCCAACAATTAAGCATGTAGTTTGAGTGTGTAGGTGTGGTTGTGAAGTGAGTTTGATTGAACTCTATAAAGATCACATCAACAATTAAGAGAACAATTAAGAGAATGGGTGTGGAATGGGTGGATTGGGGGATGATCAGTGTGACCAACGACCAAAGGGAAGGTCTTTGAGTTCTTCTACTTGGGTTTGGTGGACCCAAATATTAGGAACACAAGGTCTATTACTGGTGTGGTGTGGTCTGTTACTGAGTGTGACCCAAATTTCAGAGCAACTTGTTAATTATTTCCATACTGTATATTCTCAACCAGAATTTAAAAAAAAAAACAATGAACACATTTCAACCAGAAAAAAAAAAAACCAAAAAAAAACAATGAACACTGAACTTCCTGATTTAGAGACTTCAATCATCTTTTCAAAGTTGGAAGATGAATCCTTAAGTTAGAATGTTTCAGATTTTCTTACCTTGGCCTCAAGATCATTCTCCCTGGATGTTCTTTATTCCATCCTACCAATCGTGCTATATTCCTATGTGTGGAGGCCTCCACTTTATATGTGGATGTTCTTTATTCCCATGCTGTATTTTTTATAGGTATGGCCTACAAAATAAAATAGTTAAATACTATGAGTAAAAAGTAAAATTTTTGTGCATATCTATAGATCTACCTGCCACTTATACTAGCTTCTCTCCCAAAATACAATATATAATCAGAAGATAAAATATACCTCTTTATAAATAACACATTCATTTAAGAAATATACCTTCAAGCTGAAAATTGATTGAAAAGAAAAAAACAACAAAAAGATAGAGGGGACACTATTTCCTTTTGGATCAGAAGAACACAACAAAGATTCTGCTGAGACCCCAAACACACTTACACTGCAAGCATACATGACAAGAAATGACAAGTTAAAACGATGCTACAAACATGGGAAAAGACAAACACAAAAAAGAAACTGCTAGAAGAATAAAAGTCAGTAAACAAGGCTGGATTATAACTTCTAAAACATGTAATAGCAGCAAAAAAAGTAAAATAAGAAACTTTAAACAGGATAGAAACAATTCTTCACTAATCACTGCCTTTCATGAAAGTGTTACACTCTCTTTCTCTTCTACACACACACACACACGGAGACAAACATAAACATTAACCCCAAAAGCTCTTCCACACACACACACACACACACACACAGAGGGTTGAGGATCTCCACCCAATTGGCTGAGCAGGACCAGGTGTTGGTGACGCAACCGCCGAGGACGTAGATCTTGTTGTGGAGGACTCCCATAGTAGCGAATTCACGCACGATGCGCATGGAGGGACCACGGAGCCAGCGGTTGCAGCGACAATCGAGGAGCCACGTTGGGGGAGGGGATGTTGTGGATGGAGCCTCCGAGGACGGCATAGGCGGAGTCGACAGCGGGGAAAGGGAGCGAGGAGGGGGTTATTAGGGTTTAATTTGGGCGGTGGAGCGTCAATCATTGGAGGAGAGAGGAGTCGCGTGAGTGGAGAGTAACGTAGAGAGGGGTTGGGTGCACTGGAGGAAGGTTCGCGTGGTGAAGAGGATTGGGGAAAAGATGAGGGTGTGGATGGCTTTTTGGAGACGAGAGAGACGGTTGGGTGTTGCACTGCCTCCAAAGAGAATAAAAATAAACCCTAAGTTACTTAATTTTAAAATTGTTCAAAGACGGTGATTTACGAAACCGTCTTTAATTATAGTCAACTACGACGGTCATTGTAGAAACCGATGATGATTTCGTTCTGATTGTTTAAATAATTACAACCACCGCTTACCATACCACGACGGTTTTATTACGACTGTCATTGAACGCCCGACGTAGATATTAAGCCTACACTGTAACAAATGTTTTCAATGCATTTCAAAATTATCTGCTCCCCGAGCTACACATCTAAGCAAGGCCAGCGAAATTTTTTCAAAGAGGCATGCGGTGCATTAATGCACTGTGATTGTTTTGGTCGGCCCCTACAGAGGGATGCTTGGCTAAGTAGATCAAAGTACTCATTCAAGAGTTGGTGTGTTATAAGCACTTCCAGCCTACTACAAAGCTTAGGGGACATGTGATCTACTCAGCAGAACATCCTTCTTGCAAGAAACTTTATCTCTTTGATCTTGCTACCATTAATGACACTTATATCATGTAACTACGCCTATGGACCTAGAGATCCCTTCAAAGGAACACTGAGTAATCTAATTTGAATTTAAACCTAAATCTTAATACCTGTCTCTTACCTTTGAGCGTTAGAGTGTTTTTGTAAATACTCTCATCATCATGCAAGAAGATGTAGGAGAAGTATTTATAGGAAGCGGCTCTGTCTAATTTGGTAAGAACAATGTAAATATTTACCTAAAATTAGGTTAACTAGTATTTCAACATGCATTTTTTTTAACTGTAGGAAAACAAGTAACATGAGATTTACAACAATTCACACATTTTGTTCAACCAACTAAACTAGACCCCTTGATTTCAACATGCATGTTTAGTTAAACGTTTCCATGGGTTTAACAAATAAAAAAAATAAAAAAAAAACTATTCTATGTAACTTCTACATTTTAATATTTTATATTGATCAGATGTGAAAATATTAGTATACGTGCATTGTGAAAATATTACTATGTGCATTTTTAACGTCATCCAAAACATGGTAACTTAGTTTTGAATAATTCAACTTAATATAAACACATTAACATGTTTTATAGCATAGATCAACGTAAAAGATGAGCATCCAAGCTGTTAAGAATAACTTCTACGTTTTTGTGTGATTTGACGTGAATTTTAAGGAAAACGTGAGTAATTAATGCGAATCTAAAAACATGCTAAGTCTGGCAAAAATTGCATATGTCTATACAATGTTAATTATAGCGGACAAAATCGTGACAGTGTCTCATGAGCAAGGTAAAAATGTGATTAGATAAAAAAAAAAAAAAAAAAACAATAGATCAGCTGCCCTATAAAAATGGGTACACTGCTCCAATTATTCGATATACATTTTGCTCCAAAAATAAGAATCCTTTTGGGTGTTGTAGCTATATCCAACCAGGGAGTTTTTCAATTACCATTATATTGGAAACATAATGTACCAAACATCCCTGCAATCCTTATAGTAATAAATTATAACAAAGAAATCCTGCATATCCACCTTCTTTGGTCTACACTGCTCGAAGAAAAACCAGAAAAAGGCCAATGAAAAAGCAACAATTAGAAGAACATTTGACCCTCAGAAAAAGTGCATTCAGTTTGTTACAATCATGACCAAACAAAATTTGACAATGCTGACAACTTAATGATGGCAGTTTATGAATCAATTTCAGTTTCACCCAAAGAAGTCTCAGCAGCAGCATTTTGTGCTTCAAGTAGCTTCATTTGGCGCTCTGCGTGTTCCCTTTCGCAAGCAGTAATTCCCATAATAATATCCAACATAGTACCAGTGGTGCCAAAAAATACAAGGGGTGCCAGAGATTTGCGCTTTATCCCCACTGGAATAGCCAGCAAAGCTCCTGCAACTGAGAATACCCAAGTACCTAAGGCACTGCAAATTTTCCATGTTCAGTAAGATTTCAACCAAAATTCACAAAAGGGATTCTGGAAAAGACAAAACACATTGAAAAAATGAGGATCCCCATACAGATTTCCAGACTACATAAACCACATAAACCATTTAGAAGGGCACCAACCTTACCCCAATTCACAACTGCTTATAAGAAAACAAAATAATCATAAAGCCGGTGATAATTGTTGTGCATACATTCATTTGAATTACAAATAGCAAAACAATTATCCACTTTTCCTAAATTTTTGCTTTATTTTAGCCTCAATTTAGTTAGAAAATAGAGTTTTATAGAATCTTAGGCTGTAAATAAAATTTTAATCCTTTTCCCCTTGTTTCTACTTTTTTTTCCAAGGTTTTAGAGCACCAATTGATGTCATTCACGATGTCTCGCCCAATGAGCTATTCTCATCTAGTGAGCTATGCTCATCCAACGAGAGTAATTGTGCAGACAAGGCCACATGACAGCTCCAGAGTGAAGAAGTGTCAAGTCATTAGAAGATCTTGCCTAGCGAGGAGAAACTCGACTAGCGAGTAAAGGCCACTGAGTGAAGAAAAGACATTCAGAATTTCAATTGTCGAAGAATTCATCCAGCGAGTTGAAGCTCGCGCAGCGAGTGGAATCACATCTGAAGTGTCTTTTGGAATTCGTAAAGAAATCATTCTACGAGTAGACCGCACTCTAAAGTGAGAAGACAAAGGCCTTGGGCCCGATATAAAAGGACATTCTCTTGGGATTACCAAACGGGGGACATAAACCTAGGGTTGTGTGCGGTGGCTGGAGCTCCATCTTCCATCTACCTCCATTTCCCTTTATTTTCTCCTTTCCATTTGTAATTTCGGGGCCTCTGTTGTAGTTAATCTTCACATTTATTCAGTTTTTATTCCTGTGTTATTACTTCTTTCCATTTTCATTATTTGTTTTATGGTTTGATTACCTTAGCTTCAATTCTTTGTTTTTATTGTCATTGAAAAATGCTTAAAAAGTGAGTTTTGAATAGAGCATCTAGTGAATGTCTCATCTAGGGATGGATGAATGTTTGTTAGTATCATTAGTGATCAACCATATGAACATCTTTCATAGTTAAACTGTCATTGAAAAATGCTTTTTGACTAAGATTAGAAAGTGGTATCTAATGGGTGTTATGTCTAGGGATGAAATAACATTAGTTAGCCTTGATAAACCTTTGTTCTTGAATCCAAGTGGTTTAGCTCGACTTGCTAAGGGATTAGGAGTTAAGTTAAGCACTTAGGCTCTCTCATTTGATGGATCATGGTTAGAACACTATAGTATGTTAAGATAGCATTAGAATGAACATTGGATAAAGAAAACCTTTATAATTACTGAGATTGTTAGCTTAGTGTAGCCAAATTTCCAACACTTCATTTAATTTGCATTTGCCTCCTTTTGCCCACCAACTGTTTGTGTTTGCCCACCTTTTATTTGTTCCATTTTTATTGTTTTTAATCATTTTATCTTAAAAACCAAATTATTCTTTGCCTAATTGTTGAATTTATACGAATAGCAGAGTACAAACAAGTCCCTGTGGATACGACACTTGGACTTTCCGTTTTATACTATTTGTACGATACTTTGGTATGCTTGCCAAGGATTCAACTGCCGGCGATATACAAAGTGGGGTAAAGACAAAAAGAAGTGACGGAACTAAAGTGTCATTGCAACATGTCAAGAACCTTTCATCAATGCTTACATAGGTGCCAAATTATTTTCTCACTGGCTGTGTCAGTAGATAGATGTCATTCAACACCAGAGAAGTAACCATGACCATGAACATCATTATTTTAACTAGCCCTAAATTAATCAGGTATGAAACATTTTTTGTACAGTGACTGACAACTTAAGTGGATGCAGATTTGGTGATACAAAAAACCCCCTATCTGAATGGCAATACAATAAAGTAATCTGAGTAAACCCCCAAGTTAACCCTCTAAAGTTTCACTTCCACACTTCACCAAAATTGTTTTCCAGCGATTTTTATTTTACATTACTCCTTCAAAGATTTAAAACATCATGAAATTTTTGGAAGACTAAAATGGAATAAAATTCTTGACAGATTAATATGGTGAATCATGGACCTTGGGATGATCAACTGGAGGGTTTACTCTATTTGAAGCATATTGCCAACCCAATATTCTCATTTCCATGTATTCTAGTGCACTAACACCTTCAAGAATTGTCAAACATTCATTGCTTGCTGCATTGTAGTCATACTTACTGAACTGCCAAAACCATTTATCTTCAAGAATAAATATTTGACAACTCAATAAAATATAGGCACTTAGCCACTTAGGAAAACTAACAATATCTGTACTTAGGAAATACTTGCCCTGCCTTTTGTTCCAAAAGTAGGAGGAATAACTAAACCAAAACACATAATTAATGACCTTTTTAATAACTATTGTAACAAAAAACAAAGGAGTTTTCTATTGACATTGTCGTGTCCAACACTAAAAATTCAGGACTTTAAGGAAACAAATTTTCGCATAATAAACCAAGTGTGCTAGAACTGTTAGAACAATTTATTGGCTGACCCAAATACACTATCCCTTCACCATGGACCCAATAGGATCCCTAATTTCTGCACCGAGTCCCTTAATTAATTTTCCAGATTTCTAACTAGTTCTGAAATTAAATTTGAATTCTTTATTTAATGGGGTGTGCAACAAAGGCTTCAACTATTTAATCTGATACTTGGTTTCTATGAATCCAACTATTAGATGAGATGGGTGAATCAAGTTATGATGAATTCAGGGAAATATTAAAAGGAAAATCTATGACTTCAAAAATAGAAATAAAGAATAAGAGACACTGACTTGGAAACAGAGCAGTCTTCGAGATGCTTTACATTTTCTTCACCTCCCATTTTCTGCAAAAACAAACGGTAATCAGGGCAGGGATAGAGACGAAGAATAAGAGTGCGATTTTTCACTGGCTTCGATTTCGAGTTTTCGACTACTTTACTTGCGAGTCCGAGGAGATGTGTCTTTTAACAAGGACCAATTAGAAAAAATAATACTAGTTCTTTAGGATTTTATTTTTGCAGTTGACAGTCACAAATATACGAAAATTGCACTTTACTAACCTTTTTTGCCACGGATATTTAATATTGAATTGATTGAATTAAATAATAGAAAAAGTGAAAGACTCATACTAACATTACATTTTTTATTAGATAGGAAATCTAAAATAGTTATATTTTTTTTACTAAATAGTTTTATATTTTTATATTAATGTATGATGATTTAAATTTTATATTATATTATGATTTTTTTATTCATCTATTAAATTATAAATTTATGATTTTACAAAGATTATTATCGCTAAGATATTTATGTTAATTTCTAGTTTTTATTATTATTTGAAAAAAGTTTAATTAGTTATTCGATAAACAAATTTTCTTATTTTTTTAGTAATTTCTCATTAGTTTCTAGCGTTTTTTGAAATGCTACTTGAAGTAACTTTTTTTAAAACTCTAACTTCTAGCTTTTTATATTTTCTTTCACTTTTATCCTCTATACGTTTATTCATTTTCCTTATTACCTTTTTAAAACAAATAATGATTTTATTATATTTCCATCATTTTACACTTTTCAAGCTATTTTAACAACTAGTTTTCACGAACATTTCTAATTTAATAAACTAAGTTTTCAGCTTCTAACTACCCACTATTGACTACTTCTCAACTTCCAACTAACATTTTAAATAGTTTTGCCAAACATAACCACAATGACTAATTGATTGTAAATTATTTGTAATGTATTTTGTACATGCCAAAAGATAGGAACTTAATTTTTTTTCTCTATTGATAATTTCATTTTAGGTGATATTGACAAATACAATGTTGAACAACTTATTTAGTTCAAGGTAATTTCTTCGAGTAATAAGTTGAACTACTCTTGAGAGTTTAAGTACTTATAAAAAACACTTTGATGTTTAAGTCATGATTCGATGTTAAATAATAAATGAGAATCAATAGTAATTTTATCTAGAAAATCTCATCTCTATTTATACATATCATGATGGATCTTTGATCCATGAGCCTTGTTGCATGATTACCATTTTAGGTAATTTATCTTTAATTACTATTATTATGCTTAACTACTCGTCTAATCTTGATTATGATCCTTTTACAATTGAGTTTATTTTGATGTGGTGTATTCAACTATTTGGTTGGGTGAATATGTGTCTGGATGTTAGTCCAATTGAAAGGTATAGGTTTATTTTAGTTAATTTGAGAAGAACATTCAAGTATATTCATAATAGCCAAATACCTGATATCTCTTTTCCTTGTTAAGGAAGGAGTATTTGGCCATCAAGCCAGCCAAATACCAGTCCAATATGTATTTTGTGTGGTTTTGAATTTGTCTATTATTTATAATTATATCAATCCATTTTTAGAGATTGTTTATGATTTAATTAATTATAACTTTTCTTTATTTTGTTAGTTATTAAATTAAAAACAATTTGAAAATCATCTAAAAAATATTATAAAAAACACTACGAAACCAAATCACATTAAATAAAACTGACCTATAGCACGCTTAGTTTTCACCTTAACCTCTTATCTCATTGTTTTAAGAATTTTTCTTAGCATTTTATTTCTTTTAATTTTTTTAAATTCAATTTTAATATTTCCTAAAATAATTATCAATAATTTTTTTCATCAAAATATAAATTATTTACCATAAACATAAAAAATAATTTATATATTGAAAGATATTTTATTTTTACTCAAAATTTTAATTATATAAATTATAAAGTACCTACACAATTACACATTGTATTACACATTGTACGTGGTAAACTATTAATTCTAATTTATTTTTCTTATCGGCTTATAAAGAAATATAGAAAAATTACTATTTTTCCCTCATTCCAAACAAAACATTATTGAAAGTTATAATATTTGATGGCATCTAAGTAAAGAACAATTAATCATGATTCAAAGATTGAACTGAAAGGCAAAGGAAAACAAAAGAATATTGAAACTTGAAACGCAAGCAAGGTTTGGTTTTTGTTAGAAGAAGGATCAGTGTAACTTGTAACATCTCGGATGCTGATGAGGACGAGGAATAATCGTCAGTGCAATGAGGCACGGACAAGGAGCGGCTCCTAGCAGGCTTCTAGCGGGAGGGGTACATGAATGAATCGAATACACACCCGAATAAGAGGGATCAAGAGGCTGTGCAGATATGGAACTGTACAGTTGAGGATAACTTAATGGAAATAATATGTACTACTAATACCAACAAGTTGGATCTACTTTTCGGTAGCCTATAACTTAAGAATTCCACAGTTAAGCGTGCTTGACTTGGAGTAATTTTGGGATGGGTGACCTCCTGGGAAGTTGTTACATAACTTAGTGCATAGACTATTTTCTCTCATTATTATTATTGGCCAATGAAGGAGAGGAGGGGAGAGGGGATTTTAATGCATGGTTGATTCTTATTTTCTTACTATTCATTTGTCTTCTTTTCTATGTTCAACTTATTATATATATAATTTGTTTTACCCTTTGTTGAGTTATGCACAACTCTAGAAAATGCGAATCTGCTGGTTCAATCTACCAACACAAATGTTGCATCCTTGTCAGAGAAGGTTGAGGAGCTTCAAAAAATTGTTAATAGAGGGGATTCTGCAATAGCAGCTCCAAAGGCACTTTAGTATGTTACCCCAGACAATCACACTAGTGCCTCAAATTGAAACAAGTTTTGTAAAATTAAACATCTAAGAGTATTGCTATTGTTGTCGTTTCTTTAGTTGGTATAATAGAAGGATGCATTTGCTACATGGCAAGAAAAACACCCAATACTGATAAGTATGCAAAGTTTTATGGCTTGAAATTTTCAGCGGTTACTTTTTGATTTGCAGTTCTATTGTTCATTGCTTCTGTGTAATCTATCTTTGTGTAATTTATTTCAAAAGCATCAGAGCATAAAGTATAAGTACTCAATATCAATTTAATTTCACGCCCATCATTAGGCTGTTTGAGCTAGCATTATGATTCTGTAACATCAAAATTGAAGCAAAACAGAAAACCTGATTCAATCTGGTGTTATTTAAATTTAAATTTTATTTGGTCAACATGGGGCATACTATCTACTCAAAGTCACTTTCATGCCAAGTATTATGAAGTCAGTTTTCCCCTTATTGCATGCTTTGTAGTTAAAGAAAACCAAGGTAATGCTGAAAAAAAGAGGAGACAAGTATATATTGTTTTTTCATAAATTTAATATTGTATCTCGTTGCCTATTATGTTAATTTTGTCATGTTAACATTTACTCATGAACCAAGAAGCAAAAACTAGGAGGATTGAGGAACATATTATGTTAATTTTGTTATGATTAATTGATTACAAATTGTATATTTAATGAATATATCTTCTCAGATTTAAAATAATGGTTGCTTTTGCCATTGGAGAAGTGGAAATTGAACCAATGTCCTTGTGAGTTGTGACTTAGTTCCTTCAGAGGGTGTGGTCCAGTTTCAATTACTATATTTTAGGATTTTCAGCTTGGTTATTGAACTTGATTTATTAAGAGTTTGAGTATTCTGAAGATTTTTATTTTGATTCTTGACCTTTTTTGTATCAATTTGGTATCTAAGCTTAACATTTATCCTCTTGTGAGATAGGTTGCTACCTTTGGAAAACTTAATTTCAAAATCCTCTAATAACCTAAATCCAAAGTAAAAACTAAATCCATTATCCTACTAGTGATAAGATTTCTTAAGATTGAGAGTTCCACACATGAGATGATTATTCCTAAAATACCAATGACTTAGTTAAACCATAGATTCCTAGGCATAGCAGTTGCAATCATGGCCAAAATAGAGGTTGTTGCAGTTCTAGGCTGAGGCCTTTTCAAAACCCATTTTTGCCATCAAAACAGCACTAGTTGGAAGTTGTTTTGGTAGGAAGTTGAGATTTGCTTCCCTTTTATTGGAATTTAAAATATCCCTTATTAGATGTAGTTTCCCATGCTTTTCATCAACATTGTTTGACTAACACCTGCCCATTTCTGGTGACACTCACGTTCCATTCTTTTCGCTGCTTTGAACTCTGAATCACCTTTATTTTGAACATAGAATCCTCAACCCCTTCCAATCTTTTCTATGTGTAACACCCACACTTATTTTTATTCAATGCTTATTGCTTAAGATGCCTTGTATTTAAAATTTGAAATATGAATAACAATAGTAACAACCTTATCCTACTAGGTGAGGTCGACTACATATCACATAATGCTAATGGGCTTGGTTAAAAACTAATTTCTTGGAGATATTATTCACTATGAGATCCCTTTTAATATTTTTCCTCCAATATTATTCTTGGTGTTCTTCTAGTCTTCTCATTGATGCCTCCAAATTCCAAAGACCTTTGCATGTGTCAACCACCTTAAATTGATTTTCCATCGTTTTGGGTCAACCCATATTAGACTCAAATTACTTGGGGCCATAGTAAAGAATGAGGTTTATCTTCTTAACTTGTCAGACAGTGTTACAACAAGTGCTTTATAGCCATTATCCAGGACTACTAGTTTGAGGTAACTTGATTCAGTAGTAGCAACATCTATTTGGACAAAATCAATAGGAGTTGGAATTCTAACCTCAAGGAGGTAACTACAAATTAACGAAAGTGACATTGTGATAAGAATTGGATCAGGCACATAAATGAAAGAAGGATTTTATTGATTCTTGGAGACTAGCTCTTGTGGTTACAACAATGATCTTTCGAGGGAATCACAACCTCCTACACCTTCAGGTACCATTTCCTCACTGCCTCTCATCTATTTATAACTTCCCTCCCATTAGTTAGTTATAACTAATTCATCCATAGTTATACTAATAGTTATAACTGTTATATTACTATCTAAATCCCCTAGAATAGGTTTGACCCCACCTCCCACTCTTATCAATACTCTCCCCTTCAAGCTGGACCTTGTCCCTAAGGTCCAAATCAGTAAAAACATTCTTTAATTCCTCAGCTAGCTCCCAACTATTCTCATGATGAGGCAACCCCTTCCATTTGATCAAAACTTCTAGTTTTCCAGCTTCATTTATCCTTTGCTGCAGAACCCTTTCTGGTTGCATTTGAATTTCCCACTGCTCATCCAACAATGCTGGTAGTGGTTGAGGAGAACAAGTTGCCTTAACTGACTTCTTAAGCAATGAAATATGGAAAACCAAATGAATTTTACTGCCTGTAGGAAGTTCCAATTTGTAAGCCACTTCTCCAATTCTCTGAATGACTTGGTAAGGTCCATAGAACCTAGGACTCAATTTTTCATTTGGTTTTCTTGCCAATGACTTCATTCTATAAGGCTGTATTTTTAGAAAAACCCAATCCCACCTGAAAGCTCAGCTCCCTCCTATGCTTGTTAGCATACTTCCTCATCTAATCCTGTGAATTCAACAAATTATCCCTCAACTCCTGCAACAAAGCATTTTTGTCTTTACTTAATTGATTCACTTCTTCCAGCTTAGAAGGGATATCGCTCCATTTATCAACAAAGGAGGTTCTTGTCCATACAATGCTTGAAAACGAGACATTTTGGCAGACATATTATAGTTAGTATTGAACCAAAGTTCAGCCCAAGCTAGTTAAGCATGCCAGTGCTTAGGTCTGGTCCCAGTCACATATCTCAAATAAGCCTACAAGCATCTATTTACTACCTCTATCTGCCTATTTGTTTGTGAGTGATAGGCAGAGCTCATCTTCAATTGAGTGTCTGCCTTTTTGAACAATTCCTTCCAAAATAGGCTCATGAATAACCTATCTCTATCAGAAACTATAGAGGCAGGGAACCCAAGCAGCCTTACTACCTCCTGGATGAACACATCAGCCACTTCGTTAGCTGTATAAGGATAACACAATGCCAAGAAATGGGCATACATAGTCAGCCAATCTACTATCACTAAAATAGTATCTTTCCCTTATGCTTTTGGCAGCCCTCCAATAAAATCCATGGATATCAGTCCATACCTTAGTTGGAATAGGTAAGGGCTAAAGCAATCCAGTTGGGGACAATGTACTAGCTTTATTCTTTTGACATATTTCACACTCAGCCACATACTCCCTTATAGTTTTCTTCATTTCATGCCAAAATACCACACTAGCTACCCTTTTAAAGGTTCTAAAAAATCCAGAATCCCCCCCTACAGGTGAATCATGTAATTCCTTTAAAAGCAAAGGAATTCTAGCAGAATTTTTAGGCAAAACTAACTCATTCTTGTAATAGAACTTGCCTCCTTGAATTGTATAGCCAGATTTCTCAGTTGTTTTAGTGAGAATACCCTGATAAATCTCATACAATTGCTGATGTGCTTGTAGTTCATCATCCCAATCAACCCATTCCTCCTCTTGTACCATAAAAACAACAGAAAAAACAAATTGTCTTTGATAGTGCATCAGCCACCACATCTTCTTTTTCAGGTCTGTATTGGATTTCAAAGTTATATCCAATCAGCTTAGCAGCCCATTTAAATTGTTCATCATTCAACAACTTTTGCTCATTAAGGAACTTTAAACTCAGTTGGTCAATCTTGATGATGAACTTCCTCCCCAACAGATAATGTCTCCACTTCTTTACAGCTAGCGCTACTGCCATCAACTCCCTTTCATAGACTGATTTAAGCTGGCCTCTTTCAGATAAGGCCTTACTCCAAAAAGCCAAAGGTTTGCCCTCCTACAACAATTCAACTCCTAACCCTGAATTAAGGCATCAGATTCTAACACTAATGGCTTACAAAAATCAGGCACCATCAACACAGGCAGTTCACTCATCACCCCCTTTAGCTTTTCAAATGACTTATCAGCTTCAGGAGTCCATTGAAAAGCATCTTTCTTCAACAAAACATTAAGTGGTTGTGCCTACCTCCCATAATCCTTCACAAACCTTCTGTAATACCTTGTCAGCCCTAGAAACCCTCTCAAACTTTTGATGTCTCTAGGCACAGGCCATTTGCTCATTGCTTCCAACTTACTTGGGTCTGCCTCCAGTCCTCTTCCTGAAATCAAATGACTCAAATACTCCAATGACCTTTGACCAAAGGTACATTTTTTTCTATTCACATGCAGTACCTGTAAGACTGCCTTTAGATACATTTGATGTTCCCCTACATCCTTGTTGTTCATCAATATATCATCAAAGAAAACTAACACAAACTGTCTTAAGAATGGCCAGAGAACTTCATTCATCAATGCTTGGAAGGTTGAAGGAGCATTAGTCAAGCCAAAAAGAATGACTAGAAATTCATAATGACCTTCATGAGTTCTAAAGGCTGTCTTATGCACATCTTCAGCCCTCATTCTAATTTGATGATACCCAACCCTTAAGTCCAATTTAGAAAACCACTATGCTCCTCCAATTTCATCTAATAACGCTTCTATTATAGGTATGGGAAACCTATCAAGTACCGTAATTTTGTTAAGAACCATATAATACATACAAAACCTCCAACTGCCATTTTTTTTCTTAACTAAAATTACAGGACTAGCAAAAGGACTAGTGTTGGCCCTAATAATTCCAACTATCATCATCTCTCTTACTAACCTTTCAATCTCATCTTTCTGATAATGAGGATATTTAAAAGGCCTAATTTTAGGAATTTTATTACCAGGCTGAAGATTAATAGCATGTTCCTTCTCCCTGTGTGGTCGCAGTCCTTGGGGTTCCTTAAACCCCCCCCCCCCCAAAAGAAAGCTTCAAAACCTACTTCACTGATTCAAGCAGTGCCCCTTTTTCCTGCTCCTCTGCCTTTACTTCCACCAGAAACCTTTGATCGGCTTCCCCCATGCTTCCTTTGATCAGCTTTAGGCTGATGACAGCCTTAATCAACTCAAGTTCAGCTTTCAACACAATTCTCTTATTCTAAACTTTAATAGCCAGGGTCAACTTGTCAAAATTGGCCTTCACTTCTCCCAATCCAGCTAACCACTCCACCCTTAGCACCACATCAACACCTCCTAGTTCAAACAAATAACAAGTTGGAACCACTTGTGACCCTTGCAATTCAATTGCTAAATCTTTACATATTCCCTTGCATTTCACCTTATGTCCATCTCCCACTTCAACAGAATAGGACTGTGTAGGAGTCACCTCTAACTCTAATTCTCCCACCAATTTCAGAGAAATAAAATTGTGAGTGGCCCCACAATCAATGAAGACCACCACCTTCTTTCTTTTGATTTCTCCCCACAACTTAAGAGACTTCTTGGTTGTGAAGCCCTCAATACTATGCAATGAAAGTTGATGCAGCTCTTCCCCCTCCTCTTCATCAACCTCTTCTTGCCCCCTACCATCACTCTCTTCCCCTTCTTCCTCCATAATCATCAACCTCAATTGTTTGTTTTTACAAACATAAGTGGGGTGATATTTTTCATTACAAGTAAAACACTCTCCCTTCTTCATTTTTTCATTCACCTCCATAGGAGACAGCCAATGAAAGATTTTCTTTTTATTCTAGGGCTCCCCTCTAAGTTTAATCGTCCCCAAAGGTTACATCACCTTGCTACTGCCTTGCTGCCACTCCCTACCACTTCTTGAACCTAAAGAACTAGGCCTTTGGAAAGATTGATTCCATTTCCCAGTTCTAGGTAAATTGCCCCGAATTCTATTTTTCTCTTCAACTTGCCTTGCTTTCGTCATGGTATCCAATGATATCTAAAAATGAAAGTGGTATTTTATAGCTAAGTCATTATTTTTAATATTCATAGATATTTTCCTAAAACAAAATAATTTTAAAAAAATTCTACAATACAAGTTAATTATAATTTTTACTCCTTGTCAGAGTTTGTTTATAAAAAAAAATGTTCGACGGTAAAATCTAAAAATTTACCAAATTTAGAATTAAAGTACACAACATTATTCATTTAAGAAAAAATTCAGATTTAAGTACAAAAAATGTTGGCAATATTTTTTTTTCCAAATTTCATTATTATAGAACTAGAACACTCAAATAGAAGGTTTTATTGTCTTTTTCTAATACACATGAATTTTTTTATTATCATGTTTTTATAATAGGCATTATTTATATTCATTTTGCCTAACTTAATTATAAGT